>CAJQZJ010004824.1:3431709-3470256 GCA_907164525.1 Lophiomys imhausi
AGTTTAAAGTTCTATATCCAACTCAACTTTCATCACAATTTAAAAAGGCTTTTCTTTTTTTTAAATTTCTTTTTTATTTCTTCAATCACAATCCCCTCCCTACTCCCCCCTCCAGTCCCACCCTCCCACCCTCTTCCCCCTCAACCCCCCATCCTCTTCACCTTTTTTTTAAGTTTAAGGTATATCTTTTCCCCCCTAACAGCTCCCCTTTCAGTCCAACAAATGGTTCTTTCTCTTATAACAATAAATACAATACAAAGCACATGCTGATAGGATTTGCTGAAGGAGGCAGAGGCAGGAGGATCATGAGCTTGGCTTTTCTGAGAGCAACTCTCAGCAGCTTGGTCCCTTCCTCTGGCAGGGACCCACCCAGAAAATGTGATCAGTTTCAGGGACTTCCTGAGGCTATTTTGATTGTTTATCTTCCTCCTTAAGGAGATTCCCTGCAGGAGGAAGTTTTTAATCTCAGAAAAAGCAAGCAAACAAACAAACAAACCTGATTGACAACAGAGATGTGGCCTTGCTGGAGGAGCTAGAGATTTCCAAAGCTCACACTATCCTTAGTGTGCCTCTCTCTGCCTCCTGCTTGGTGATTGAGATATAAAGTCTCTGCTCTTCCTGCTACCATGCCTTTTCCCCACCATCATGAACTTACACTCTCTAAAACCATAAACCCAATTAAATATTTTCTCTTGTAAGTTACTTTGGTCATGGTATTTTATCACTGCAAGAAAGAAGTAACTAAAACAATTTCTTAAATTAAAAGTATGAATTTTCTGAGGGGATGGATGGGAGCACAGCGGGCAGGGGAATAGAACTGAACGTGTGCTGAATTACATGGCAATGAAAGTTAAAGTTGAGCGGGTATGTTGGAAAGCTGTTTGCCAGCCTGTTACATAGGTGGAATGATAACACACTTTTGATTAAATAACAAAAAGTCAAACAAACTTGATATGCAGGGAAGTAACAAGTGTTAGGGTCTGTAACTCACTGAAGGAAACACCCCTGACTTACATAGTATGCAACCAGCAAAGAGCATTTATTCTGCAGAAATACAGCATGCAGGAATCACCATAGAGGTAAAAATGGTGACTCCTAAGAAGGCATTCAGGCCTTTTAAAGTTCAGGGAAAATTTCAGGAAAGGTTAGTTACTCTTTAATATAATTGGAGCATTCAAACTAAGGAAACGAAGGTGCAAGCAAAAGCACAGAGAATCTTTAGCCAGCAATCATGAGTTTATCATAAGACAAGAGGGGCATTCAAACCAGCAGTCAGCAACGTCGAGCAACCTTATCTTTTCTCCAGACGGATGGCCAGGCCACCTCGGCTTGACTGTCCATTGCCTGTGCCTTTTCCAGTAACTGCTGAAATGCAGAAGCCTGCCATGGAGTCAGATTAACAACTCTGAAGTTAAGCCTTTTTGGTGACCCAGATTCCTTTGAGGGTTTTAATTAGAGGTGAGGAGTCCCTTTTAGGGTCCTTCACAAGGTTATATTAAAGATCTTCAGGTGATTGGACAGTGAGCAACATTACATGTTTTCATAAACGGGGTCTGTGTTAAAGCAACAAAAATAAATAGGCAGAACAGGAAATTTTGAGACAGGACTCAATAGCTGATTGTGATCTTCTTGAAAGAGATAATGAAAAAATCTGCTTAGGGCAATAACAACAGCATTTACCTTTAAGAATGTAGACCTGAGGGGAAGAACTGAAGGGATTGACCAGCTTGAGCATCGCTTGGCAAGCATGCTCTGGCAGTCCTGGGCTCTTCTCCCTGATTCTGTAGGGAATATGTAAGGGCTTCTGAAATGCAGATCATCCTGGGACCTGGCAACGCATGGTCCTGGGCAACAGATGGTCCTCAGGAGGACCAATGAGAAGGCACCGTGTATACATAATTAGTGAAACCCCAAGCAACTGAAAAAGGGCTTTGGGTTTGGCATTTCTTCTTGGCATTGCTTGGCTGCTAGACACTGACACACTTTGAAAGACTCAACTGAAGATTGCGTCTAGGTGAACAGAGCCCATATTAGGCAAGGTGAAGCCTCATTTTGGAGCCATAGAGGCTGCAGTTCTGAGAGTCTCAGAGAGTAGCATCTACCATCAGTCCCCATGGGGGTTCGGCAGGATCTGCAGATGGAAGAGGCCGCTTCCCCAGCTGGAGTAGGCCAACAACTGACTCTGAGAGATGTGAAGACAGCGCCCTGCTGAGAGGTGTGGCTGCAGGGACTTCAAGAAAACACTTGGTGGAAGGGCGTGGTCAGAGGTCGCCAATTACCATGAGAGCAACGCCATGCTTAAGAGCCCCTAAGGGGCTCAAGGTACAATAGATGGAGATGCGAAATGGATATGCATCATCTGTGGGAGCCAAGGCCTCCATGACTGAAAAGAGGACCTCAAGCAGAGCTATACAAATAAAGTCAACTCCCGGCCCTCGTGAAAACAGCCTTGGCCCTGAGGCATTTAAGAAGCAGGCTGACAGAAGCCTCCGCACAAAAACTGAGAGGTAGAGTGGGGGGGGGGGAGGGGGAGAGGCTCCTGTGGCAGACAAGCCCAGTAAAGACAAGAAAAGCCACGGGAAGCGGCACCCCCTTCAAAGAGCAAGCTTGGCCTGGAAGATGAGGTAAGCATACTCTGAGAAGACCCCGAAAACAAGCAGGAGAGTAACTCCTGTCTCATGAGGGTGTTGCAAGACTCATACCATTGAACAGGCCCTGGCAAGGCACAAAGCCAAGGATTAGGGCTCCCAGCCCAGCAGCTGCACTAAGGGAGTTCAACAATGTTTACATGATTCCGTCTGCCTTGCTAAAACTGTTAGATTACATTCTTAAATCTAGCCATCAAGGTCTGTTCCCTCATTTGGCCACTTACTCCTCCTGAGGCTAACTACCAAGGTCCAGCTATCAAAGTGTTGAAGTCTAGCAATCAAGAGCCCCATTTGGCTCACCTAATTAACATGCCCAATTAAAATTAAATACCTCATCCTAAAACAGGGTTTCTTCTTGTACGTTTATAAACTGCCATTTTCCTATGTGCCATGTTTGGTCTGTCTCCTCTCTACCCAGGGCAGTCCTTTGTCCTTTTGGGACAAATTCCTTTCCCCCTCTTCCTTGTTCCTTTTCCCTCCTCTCTCATCTTGTATCTCCAGTCGTTGTCTCTTATTCCCTGCCCTCTGCCTCTCTGAGGCAAATAAACCTCCTTTGTGCTGAGAACTTGGTCTTGGGGGTCCTGAGCCAATATTTTTCCTAACAAGAACAGTTACATATTTCTGTGGGGGTTTGGAATTGTTAGAACGAATGAGCTGGTTGTTGGTTAAGTAGAGCCAAGATAAGTGAGAATACTCACATACATGGAAATGAATGAGTTGGGTGCAGAATAGAGAGGATTTCACACATGCACAGATGAGCCAGGGTTTAGACATGCAAGGTGGTCCATGCTGAATGAGAAGGTGAAACAAATATTTGGAAAGGTAGAAAAATGATCAAATAATTATCTAAAATTCATAAGTAAAATGATTTGAAGTAGCAGGAAGACAATAATAAAGTTAAATAGAAAAACATCACCCATTGTGGTTTTTAGTCTAGGAGTCCTTGGGAATGTTTGTAATACAGTTTCATTGAATTAAAAGGAACAAGAAATAAAATGAATTGAAGAGTAAATGGAACAGAAAAAGCAGACATAGGGCCTAAACCTTTAAGAAGGGTTCCAGTGGAAGATGTCAGGAGAAGACAAAGAAATGAATTGAAGAAAAGACTGGAGTGAGGCGGAATGCTTTATTTTGTATTATACAGTAGAAAATTGAACTTATTTCTCAGTAGAGGAAAAATTCAACAAAGACTATAGAAGCAGATCAATCTGGTGCTTATCACAGAGTGAAGAGTTCAACATCTACTGGAAATCATTTTTGACAGTTTTCTTCCAGTACTCAAACATTGTTCCCTTCTAAGAGTCTAAAATTTTCAGTAATATTTTCTGTAGCATGAAGAAATAACCTACTATACTGATGTTTGAAATGCTAAGCAAATATTATCTGGGGGATAGGAGGGAGATCATTCATTATTCTGGACTACAGAGTAAAGAATAAAGGCACTTATAAAGTAGAAACTAAGCCTACACAAAGGGACAACAGACACTGTGATCTGAGGAAGGTTGCAGAGACTGGAACTCAAGAAGGCATCAATAAGAATAAACTAGTTTTTATGTATTCTGATACATATACATGTATTCTAATAGAATAGCATGTCTTTTATTCAGTCTGCATGCAATACAGATAAACTGCATCTAATTAACAACACAAGAGGTAACTTTTAAAAAATAACTGAATTTTCAATTATGTGCTGCATAGTTCTTCCTGAAAGTGATTTGATAAAATGAATATTGAGAGTGAGGACATTAGAACATAGTACTCAAGTGATGGTGATTGTGCCTCATTTAAAGAGAATTTCAAAGTTTCTAGAGACAGTTCCGTTGATCACCTCTTTGTGTTATGTTGCAGGATATTTGGTCACACTGTGAACCTGATTTTAGTTATAGTGTGGCTCAGCCCTAGCACACACCTTTAATCCAAGAGATTTCTATTTATTGTAAACGGGATTAAATAAAGTTAGCCATAGGTCAAGAGGTGGAGCAAGCAACCAGTTGACAGGGAGTGAACATAGGAAAAACATCATAGAGAGTGACAGGAAGTTAGAAGGACAGATGGACGCACAGGAAATAAAAAAGCAGGGACATCCAGTTTGAAGTGTTTTTTAAGACAGGTGGAAAAGGAGAAATGGCTTTTCCTTCTGGGACATCAGTTGAGGAGGAAGCTCAGTTGGATGCTTTCTCTGTCTTTCTGAGCTAGCAGGTTTCCCCCTGGATCCAGCTCCCAAGTCTTTATAAAGAAAAATAAAGTAACATCGAATGTCTAAGATTTTGTTGAAAACAACAGGATTGGGGCTGCTAGCAGTGAGTACTTAGTAAAAGATCAAGGACATTGCTAAATGTGTGTAGGAAGGCACAGAATTTCTAGGCCTAGAATGTCAGACAGTGCTGAGATTGGTCTCAAGAAATCTTTGTAAACTTTATCTTCATATGAGGTTACATCATGACAAAGTGCTTATTTTTACCAAGCTTTGGTATTAATGATATCTGACATTTGAAAGTTATCAATGTCTGACATTGATAGACCTGAATTCCATTAACAATTTCATTTCACAAAATAATTTGAATGGAAGATATAGAGACTTCTAGATCTCCTTATTTCTTCAATTCCTGCCCCTGACATTTTCTCCATTATTAACACCTTGAATTGGTGTAAT
The DNA here is from genome assembly GCA_907164525.1 of Lophiomys imhausi. Classification (NCBI taxonomy): domain Eukaryota; kingdom Metazoa; phylum Chordata; class Mammalia; order Rodentia; family Muridae; genus Lophiomys; species Lophiomys imhausi. The sequence goes on from CAJQZJ010004824.1 coordinate 3,437,011, forward strand.
TGGTAAATTAATGATAAATTCTAAGCATATCAATTTTTGTTTTGATCTCTCACGAAGCCAAACTTACTTGCCAATGGTAGCAATTATTCACTTTTATTTCCATATATGACCCTGTTTTCTTTTTTTATGTGGATTTCTTCTTTTTGGTGTGTTTTGATGTAGTCATCATTCAAGGAATAGTTTTAAGTTATTTCAAGCACTTTGGAAGAACTGGAGCATAATATTACTTACATATAAATAGAACACAATTAATCACAAAGCATGCCCAAGAGGCACCCTTAAATATGAAACACATCTTTCCATCAATATTGTAGCTTAGAAATGACCATCCACCTCAGTTTGCTTGTTTTAACCAGAGTAACTCAATTTTACATCAGAAAAAAATATACCAAAGATTTTTAAAAGTATTTTATATAGCTGTGTTTTATAAATATTCTACTACAATGTTCTGATCTTAGGCTCATCTCCTACATGGACATCAGAGGTGGGGGCAGAAATGTATTGTTATGATGGGCTTGGTCAAATACATCCCACTCTATAAAGTGATGTTTAGATTTCTTTTAGGGATTCATTAGTAGCAGTCATGTATTAATCTGTTGCCCACTCTATAAATAGAAAATTTTCTCTAAGATATACAAAACTATATTTTTGAACATATATTTTAATTTTTAAAAATTGGACATATATTTTTCCACTTTCTCTGATCACTCTAAATGGAGAACATGAGGTTAGAAAAGTAAGGAGTGGGAGGAGCGAAGATGGCGGCGACCTACACTGACGCATTCTGAACGCGGGGAAAAAAGAGCCATAAAAAACACAGAGATATTGGGCACTGTGCAAAAACCGGAGGGGCTAGACCCCCCCCCCCGAACACTCACAGCTCCCAAGGGACTGTTAAAAGTCCCAGGGCAAGGCTCTCCCCATCTCTCACAGACACGGAGGACACTAAACGCGGGATTCGGGAACTCCCATTTGGTGAGGCGCCTGGTAAGATCAATCCCAACTTACAGCAGGCAGAATCAGGGTCCATTTGGCCATAGATCGCTGTCCTATTGGGCTCCCCACACATCAGGTTGAACTTATACCCACTTAGAAAAGGTTGCGAGATAGTGGAAGCCTTAGCAAGGAACAAACAGGGGGCTCAGCGGGTGGTCCGCAGCTGCTCGTGAAGCAGGAGCGCGGGAAGCTGGGAACACAAAAGCAGGCGGGAGGGGCCAAATCTCGCACACACACTATAGCGCAGCTGGGGAGAGAATACGGCGGGCAGGGACAAATCCCCGCCAGTCCACGGCAGGTCATCTGGGGAGAGAGACAGGCGTGGGTGGGGCCAGGGGTCCGTGCACCCACGGCGGAGCTGCTGGGATGAGAGGTGCACTCAGGCAGCCGGAGGATCCGGGGCTTGGGGTACCCACGGGACCCGTGGCGGCGCAGACAAGAAGGGAATTAGGCACAGGGTCCAGCCCTGTGGCGAGAAGACTAGAGAGAAACCAAAAATCGGGACCATAGCTGTATCCTGGAAAATCCAGACATATCAGGTGTGGAGCCAGACCCTGTCAGCCTCTGGGACGACAAACAAAGCCCACAGAATCTGTGCCTGGGCAAACAGGCCCATACCATCAGAACCATTACAGGCTGATAACTCAAAGTGCAACATAGAGAAGTCTGAATTGGGAGCAGTGAAATAATCCTGGTCCATTATTCACAACCTGGGAATAGGCTGCACCAGATCACAGTGCCTCTGGCCATTAAAACCACAGTGACCTTGAAATCCCCCTGTAAGCAACGACAGATAGCCAAGTAACTCGTCCCCTGCACCAAATCATCCACTGTGGTTCCAAGCACAGAAAACAGACAGCTAAATGCATCCAATGGCGAAAGGTCAAAAAAAAAATAGAAATCAAGGAATTATGACTCCAACAAAGCAGAACCATTCTAGCTCATCCAATTTGGATGACCACACACCAACAGAAACACAAGAAAACATTGACAATTCTGCAGTATGGAAAGTGATAGAGTCCCTGCAAGAAGAACTTAAATCTATGAAGGAATTCAAAGAAACCACAATTCTACAAATCAAAACAAGGAACAACACCATTAAAGAGCTCCAAGCCAAGGTGACAGAGCTTGAACAGGAAAAGGAAAAAGCCATGAAAGATTTTCATACAAAAACAAGCAAGCTGGAGAAGGAAATGTACAAAACGAACAAAACCATACAAGACATGAAAATAGAAATAGAAACAATAAAGAAAACACAGTCAGAGTTAAAAGAGGAAGTGGAGAACCAAGGGAAGAGAACAGGAACTACGGATGTGAGTATCAACAATAGGATGCAAGAGATGGAAGACAGGATCTCAGGCATGGAAGATTCAGTGGAAGAAATCAGTACAACATCCAAAGAAAATGAGAAGGCTAAAAAATCTCTCACCCACAACATCCAAGAAATCAAGGACTCAATGAAAAGACGGAACCTAAGAATTATAGGTATAGAGGAAAGAGAGGACTCCCGACTCCAAGGTCCAGGAAATATCTTCAACAAAATCATAGAGGAAAACTTCCCAAACCTGAAAAAAGAGATGCCAATAAAAATCCAAGAGGCATACAGAACACCAAACAGATTAGACCAGAAAAGAAACTCCTCTCGCCACATAATAATTGAAACCCCAAATGTACAGAACAAAGAAAGAATATTAAAAGCTGTAAGAGAAAAAGGTCAAGTCACATACAATGGCAGACCCATCAGAATTACACCTGACTTCTCCCAGAAACGATAAAAGCTAGAAGGGCCTGGTCAGATATACTACAAGTCCTAAGAGATCATAGATGCCCAGCCAGACTACTTTACCCAGCAAAACTCTCTATCAACATAGATGGAGAAAACAAGATATTCCATGACAAAATTAAATTTAAACAATATCTACCCACAAACCCAGCCCTACAGAAAATCCTAGAAGGAAAATCCCAACCCAGAGAAGAAAACTCCACCCAAGAAAACAAAGGGAATAGAAAACCCATCAGCAACTAAACCAAAAGAGAAACAGGACCATCACCTATACCAAACTAATGGGAAATAACAACCCCAGGTCACTAATATCCATCAACATCAATGGACTCAACTCCCCAATAAAAAGACATAGGTTTACAGAGTGGATCCGCAAGCAAGACCCTTCCTTATGCTGTATACAAGAGACACATCTAACTACAAAAGATAGACACTGCCTCAGAGTAAAGGGCTGGGAAAAGGTTTTCCAAGCAAATGGACCCAGGAAGCAAGCTGGAGTAGCCATCCTAATATCAAACAAAACAGACTTCCAACTGAAGTTAATGAAGAAAGACAAAGAAGGGCACTATATACTCATTAAAGGGAATATTCATCAAGAGGAAATTTCAATACTGAACATCTATGCCCCAAATACAAAGGCACCTACTTTCGTAAAAGAAACACTTCTAAAACTTAAAGCGCACGTCGATCACAACACATTAGTAGTGGGAGACTTCAACACCCCACTCACAACAAAGGACAGATCATCAAGACAGAAGACAAACAGAGAAATATTGAGACTAACAGAGATCATGAACCAAATGGACCTAACAGATATCTACAGAACGTTTCACCCAAACACAAAGGAATACACCTTTTTCTCAGCACCCTACGGAACCTTCTCCAAAATCGACCACATAATTGGTCACAAAGATAGTCTCAGTAGATACAAGAAAATTGAAATAACACCTTGTATCTTATCAGACCACCACGGAATAAAGCTGGTCTTCAACAGTAAAAGAATCAACAGAAAGCCTACACACACATGGAAATTGAACAGCTCCTTACTGGATGACCACTGGGTCAGGGAAGAAATAAGGAAGGAAATCAAAGACTTCTTAAAATCCAATGACAATGAAGACACAACATACCCAAACCTATGGGATACATTGAAAGCTGTGCTACGAGGAAAGTTCATAGCACTAAGTGCTTTCAAAAAGAAAATTGTGACAGCTCATATTAGTGAACTAACAGCTAAGCTGGGTGAATTGGAAAAAAAAGAAACAAACACTCCCAAGAAGAGCAGAAGACAGGAAATCATCAAACTTAGAGCTGAAATCAACAACTTAGAATCAAAAAGAACTATACAAAGAATCAATGAAACCAAGAGTTGGTTCTTTGAGAAAATCAACAAAATAGACAGACCCCTAGCCAAATTAACTAAAAGGCAAAGGGAAAGAACACAAATCAACAAAATCAGAAATGAAAAGGGAGAAATAACAACAGACATTGAGGAGATCCAGAAAGTATTCGGACATTACTTTAAAAATCTATATTCCACTAAATTTGAAAACCTAAGCGAAATGGACAATTTCCTCGATAAATTCCACCTACCAAAACTAAATCAAAATCAGATTAACAGCTTAAACAGCCCAATAACACCTAAGGAAATAGAAACAGTCATTAATAATCTCCCAACCAAAAAAAGCCCAGGGCCAGATGGCTTTAGCACGGAATTCTACCGGACCTTCAAAGAGGAACTAACACCATTACTTTTCAAACTCTTCCACCACATAGAAACAGAAAGATCACTGCCAAACTCATTCTATGAGGCCACTGTCATTCTGATTCCTAAACCACATAAAGACCCAACAAAGAAAGAGAACTTCAGACCAATCTCCCTCATGAACATTGATGCAAAAATACTTAATAAAATACTAGCAAACCGAATTCAAGAACACATCAAAAGTATCATACACCATGATCAAGTAGGCTTCATCCCTGGAATGCAGGGATGGTTCAATATACGAAAGTCTATCAATGTAATTCACCACATAAACAAGATGAAAGAAAAAAACCACATGATAATCTTGCTAGATGCAGAAAAAGCATTTGACAAAATCCAACACCCCTTCATGCTAAAAGTTCTGGAGAGAACGGGCATACAAGGACCATACCTAGAAATAATAAAGGCAATATACAGCAAGCCAGTAGCCAACATCAAATTAAATGGAGAGAAGCTTGAAGCATTTCCTCTAAACTCAGGGACAAGACAAGGATGTCCACTTTCACCATATCTCTTCAATATAGTACTTGAAGTCCTTGCTAGAGCAATAAGACAACTAAAGGAGATCAAAGGGATAAAAATTGGAAATGAAGAAGTCAAATTATCCCTATTCGCAGATGATATGTTAGTATACATAAGCGACCCCAAAAATTCCACCAAAGAACTCTTACAGCTGATAAACAACTTCAGCAAGGTGGCTGGATACAAAATTAACTCAAAAAAATCAGAAGCCCTTCTTTATACAACAAACAAATATACCGAGAAAGAAATAAGGGAAACAACCCCCTTCACAATAGCCACAAACAACATAAAATACCTGGGGGTAACTCTAACCAAGCATGTAAAGGACCTATATAACAAGAACTTCAAGCCCCTGAAGAAAGAAATGGAAGAGGCCTTTAGAAGATGGAAAGATCTCCCATGCTCATGGATAGGTAAGATCAACATAATAAAAATGGCTATCCTACCAAAAGCAATATATAGATTTAATGCAATTCCTATCAAAATACCAACACAATTCTTTATAGACCTGGAAAAAGCTAGTCTCAACTTCATATGGAACAACAAAAAGCCCAGAATAGCTAAATCAATCCTGTCCAATGAAAAAACATCTGGAGGTATCACCATCCCAGACTTCAAGCTGTACTACAGAGCAACAGTAATAAAAACAGCATGGTACTGGTATAGAAACAGACCAGTGGATCAATGGAATCGAATTGAAGACCCAAACATGGATCCACACACTTATGGCCAACTAATCTTTGACAAAGAAGCCAAAAACGCACAATGGAAGAAGGACAGCATCTTCAACAAATGGTGCTGGTCCAACTGGATGTCCACTTGCAAAAGAATGAAATTAGACCCATACCTATCACCTTGTACAAAACTTAATTCCAAGTGGATCAAAGACCTTAACATAAGGCCAGCCACACTAAAGATACTAGAAGAAAAAGTAGGAGAAACCCTCGAACTCATTGGCACAGGTGACAACTTCCTGAACAGAACACCAACAGCTCAGGACCTGAGATCAACAATCAATAAATGGACCTCATGAAACTGAAAAGTTTCTGTAAAGCAAAGGATACTGTCATTCGAACAAAACGGCAACCAACAGACTGGGAGAAAATCTTCACCAACCCCACATCTGATAGAGGGCTATCATCTAAAATCTACAAAGAACTCAAGAAACTAAATGCCAAGAAACCAAATAATCCAATCAAAAAATGGGAGATGGAGCTAAATAGAGAATTCACAAAGGAGGAATCCCTAAGGGCTGAGAGACACTTGAAGAAATGTTCAACATCCTTAATCATCAGAGAAATGCAACTCAAGACTACCCTGAGATTCCACCTAACACCTGTTAGAATGGCTAAAATAAAGAGCTCAAATGATAGTGCATGCTGGCGAGGGTGTGGAGAAAGGGGTACCCTACTCCATTGCTGGTGGGAGTGCAGGCTTGTGCAACCACTATGGAGGTCTGTCTGGCGATATCTTAGAAATCTAGGAATAACCTTGCCTCAAGACCCAGCCATACAACTTCTGGGTATACACCCAAAGGACCTCTCACGGAGACATAGGGAAGTCTTCTCATCTATGTTCATAGCAGCCTTATTTGTAATAGCTAGAAATTGGAAACAACCCAGATGTCCCTCAACTGAAGAATGGATTAAAAAATTGTGGTACATCTATACAATGGAATATTACTCAGCTATCAGAAACAATGAAATCATGCAATTTGCAACCAAATGGATGGATCTAGAGGAGCTCATCCTGAGTGAGCTAACCCAGTCTCAGAAGGATGCACATGGCATCTATTCACTTATAGTAGGATTTTAACTATTTCGTACAGGATATCTGTACTACAACCAACACATCAAAAGGAACAAGGACATAATTTTTTTTTTATCTTTTTCTTTTTCCTTCTTTTTTTCTTTTTTTCTCTTTCCTTTTCCCTTCTCTTTTTCCTCTCTTTTTTTTTGTTGATATTCTTTGTTTTTGTGGGTTTGTGTGTTTGTTGGTCTTTTTTTTTAGTATTCCCCCAATGAGACACCAGTCACTGGCAGTACTGCCTCTTAGGCCCCCGGTGAATGAAGAGGCGCTTGGCCCTCATATGACTCCTGATCTGTGGTGAGAGACTGTTAGGCAGGGACACTCCACCACAGAGGAACAAGACGGAAGGGTCAGGGGATAGAGCATGGGAGGGTGGGGCTGGGAAGCGGGAAAAGAGGACAATATGATAAGGATGTAACCTGAAGCAACAAACAGATAAATTTATTAACTAGAAGAAAAAAAAGAAAAGGGCAGGGGGCAGGGCTGAAACACTGTGAGTGGAACAGAGGGTGCAGCCATTCGGCCTGGATTTGCAGACCTCCAGGTGTAGAGAAGACGTGGAGCTAGGGTAAAATACAAGAGAGTTGTGGTGTTGGCCCATGCCTTTGACTTCAGCGGAGACGGGGGGGGGGGGCACCTTAGAGTTGGTGGTCTTGTGTACTCTGGAGTCATACGGAGCGGGGTGGTGAGGGTGCATACTCTTGGTCCCACCATTCAAGAAGAGTACACCCTTGGTCCCAGCTCCCAGCACACTGGAGACAGAAAGAGGCAGATCCCGGAGTTCAGGGTCAGCCTGATGCAGGGTAAACTCTAAATAGAGAAAGACTTCGATCCAGGAGTGGTGGAACACATCTTTGATCCCTTCAGATGAGAAACACAGGTCCCTGTTCCCAACGATTAGAGTTCAGAGACACACGCATGGGATTTGGAGGGACCTAGGTTTGGAGGCTACTTACAAAAGGCCTTCTCGATGCAGGCAGATTGTCCTTTGGGATCTCAAAATATATACACTAGAGCTGGTTTAGCTCCAAGGTGACAGAATGATTTCCAATTGTAACCCGGATTGAAAGATAATGCTTTGTATGTTGTCAGAAGGCCAAATTTGCTTCAGGAGAAGTACTACCTAGCCCCCCCCATCCCCCCCCAGAAAGAAAAAAAAGAGGGCAATTGTCCTAGGGTTGGGATTGGGGCAGGGCTCTGTTCTTATCGTTCCAGGAGAATCGAAGTGTCCATTAGGGGAGCCCGGGGACGGCGGACAGCGGAATCCTCAGCAGAGAGCAGAATCAGGCACCAAGGAGGATGAGTGACCCAGTTGATTCTGCCTGGCAGACTTCCTCAATAGCTGTCTCCATCGGGGGCCTGCAACCACCACTGCAATCCAGTGTCGCTGGGACCGTTCAGCTCTACACAATGCCCCGGCCGGAACCTCAGTGAAGCCTGCAAGATCAGCTTCTGCCTACAAACCCCTTAGGTCATCTAAACAGCTGAGAACAGAAGGACTGAACATAAAAGGATTGTACTAACATTTTTAATCATTTTTCCCATTTGTGTTGGGGCCCCAAACAGGTCTACTACGACCCAAATCAGCAGGAAGTCACTTTAAGAGAGCGACGTCCCATGCCCAGAGGGTGGGGAGGGTGTTTCTCCGCCCATCTTTTGGTTATTTGAAGGATAACTGAAAACTCTGTTATGTAGGGGAAGAGTCTACAAGCTGATAAATGGTCCTGTCTTAATGGGTTTTGGAGGTTAGCCCCAGGGAATTCCTACTTTTCCTTTTCTGTATCCTTCTTCCTCTCCTATGTAGGAGTGCATGGGCTTGAGAAAAATGAGATATAGACATAGCACAGGAAGGTCCAAGAAGAAGGGGCAGATTATTGAATATGCCCTTATACCTTTGTATATTGATACAAAATTAGTAGTTTATTTGGCTAAAGTGGTATTGACCATTGTTTATTGTGCAAAAATAAGATTGTATTGGATTACATCGGTATTGATCTTTGTATATTGATACAAAATTAAGATTATAGTTGGCCACAATGGTATTGACCCTTGTATATGGACGTAATATTAAGATTGTATTGGGCTACATAGGCATTGATCTTTGTATATTGATACATAATTAAGAGTATATTTAACCACAATTGAATAGATCTTTGTATATTGATACAAATTTAAAGGTAACGCTTCCTAATGGTATCATACCTAGAGATAATTAAAAATAAAATGTGAAGCTCTGGCCTCTTGATACCAACCGTCTAAAACGGTCTAGGATAGTTAAGTAAAACAAACTCCTAGTCATGCAAACATGTCACTTTGTTAGCTACTATGACAGTCTATCACAGATATTCTCTAAACTACCCAGTAATCAAGTTGCTAAGAGACAAGCAACATTTGCTTATCTAAATACCAGAGATGGATAGGGCATCTTCAAAAACCCCAAGAGATCTGCAGAATATGGCATTCAAAGATGTTATCTTAAATCAAGATTTTCTTTTTGTTTTTTTGATATCGAGACATATCAGCACCTGACAGCACCCCCTATTCTACTCCAAGTAGAAGATAAGCATCAAAGAACCTCCACTGTAAGATGGTTGAATTAGTGGCAAGCCTATCTCTTGGCATGAAAAAACACCTTGCACCAACTGCAGACAGACTGTTGTCCAAAAAGGACAAAACTTGGTAGCAAGGAAGTCGACAGCCTAACTCTGCCAAGACAGGGTAGGTAAGTCCTTCATAATCCCTGCTCTACAACAAATGTCTGTCATAGAAACAGGACCCAAAGGCTGAAGATTGATGCTGGAATGTATGGAGAGAAAATGGGAACTGTCCAGGCAGTCATTGGTATGTTTTTTCTTAGTTTTGGAAGCTGCAGGCCCTGCACTTCCTATATAAGCAAATATATTTATCCCTCTCAGGTCTCTGAGGTGGTTGAAGAATAGACAGCTAGAGTCTCATAGTTAAATTTTGAGTTGTTTAGGAATCAAGAGGGTGTTATAGATCTAAGAAGATCTCTTAAAAGAGTGTTGCAAGTTAGTATGAATGTTGTGTCAGATATAGACCTTTAAACTCATGGAGATGGTTAGATAGTAGAATGTTAAAGTCAGGGGCCAAATATGCATAAACTGGACATTGGGAAGGTATACTGGGCCATTTAACTCTCATAAATGTGGCATATTTATATCTGTTGTTTTGTATAATACTTACTGTTATAAGAGAAGGAACCATCTGTTGGACTGAAAGGGGAAACTTCTAGGGGGAAGAGGGTGGAAGGACGGGATAGGAAGGGGGAATAGGGAGGGGTTTGTGACTGAGATGTAACTTGAAGAAAAAAAATAAAGTATTTATAAAAAAAAAAAAGTTTAAGGTATATCTTATTTCCCCCTACAGTTTCCCCTTTCAGTCCAACAAATGGCTCTTTCTCTTATAATAACAAATACAATACAGACTATTACTAAGATGGGAAAATATGGAGAAACAAGTTTTTTTGTTAAGAAAAGAAAATAGAGTTCTGCTTTGAGACAAATCAAGCTTATGGTGCTATAGACATCCAGGGAGAAGAGTGAATTAGATACATGATTTTGGAGTTATCAATGTATGCTATGGTTAGGGTATTGAGACTGGAAATAGTCAACAGGTCAAGGATTGTAAGTAAATGGATCATGACGATGCTACCTAGAAACAATGTGTAGCTAAAACCCAAAGCAAGAGGTAAATAAAAACCAAAGGTCAGGTCATGATGTACTAAGTAAGTACTAAGTTCTAAGTACTGTAAACTTAGCCATGCAAGAGGAAAAGCAGTGAGGGAATTGGGCAAGGAATGTGGAATGGAAAGGTTGTAAATGGAAACCAAGGGGAGAAAGGTTGTGTAAAAAGGAATTGGTCAGGTCTGCTGAAACTTGCTAGGGTCCAATTAGGTTAAGTATGGTGAGAAAACATGACCATTGATGTTAGCACCCAGTCGGTCCCCTGAGAACATCAGAGGTGATAATAAGGATGAATTTCAGAGGAGAGATGTCAAAGCACAGAAAGGGGCTATACCCAATTTCCACAAGTGTTGCCATGAAGACAAAGAATAGGGCAACAGCTGCAGGGTGGGTGGGTGTGGCTTTTTGTCTTGTTGCTTTTGGAATCTGCCATTCTGACATTACTTGGTTATAGGTTAGCTAAATATTCTCCTCAACTTGAGCAATTTTGGATTATTTTCCTAACTTTATTCTCTGAACTTCTCATATGCTTAGAACATTTACTTTAAGCAAATAAATGTAACCATAAATCTTTCTTGAGTTTTTTTAAGATAGAAATCTTTTAAGATGATCTAATGAAATAGCCAAATAATGGGGAAAAAGAGAGCTCAAACTAGATATCTCTTGTCACTAAGAGCCCAAAGGGATGGAGCACACCAAGAAAATCACCTGTAAATCAGCATGATCAAAACTCTTCTGAACTCCCAGAGACTGAGGCAGCATGCACAGGGCCTTTACACATCTGCACCAGGTCTTCTGCACATATATTATAGCTTCCACTTTAGTGGCTTTTTTATGGGATTTCTGAGCATGTGATAGAGTTAATTTCTGGTTCTTGTACCTTCTTTTGGGCTCTTTTCCTTCTGTTTTGTTGTTGTTTTGTTTTGTTTTGTTTTTACTAACTCCAATGTGTTAATTTTTATTTTATCTTATTATATTTTATTTTATTATTTTTTAGAAGTCTGTTTTCTAATGTGAGACAGGAAGGGGTAGATCGCAATGAGAGGGGAAGGAACTGAGAGAAGAGGAAGTGGAAACCATATGTCATATATTATATGACAAAAATAGTAAAACTGTATAGACTCTTGCCTGGATACTGTGTACAATGTAAAGAACTAACATCACATAGAGTTAACACATAAACAGTATAGGCTCTTACAGTAGAAAGAATTAAGCGAGTGTGTCCAATACAGCAAATATTCAATATACAGATTTACTTCTTTAAGAAAACAAAGTAGAAGATGGTGGGGATTTGAAGACAATACCGTCCTTTGGGCAGGGTACCTGAGTTTTAACTTATTTTCCAAATTTTTCTTATCCAATGTCAAATCCCATCCTGTGCCTGAATTAAAACCACCACCATCCTGGAAAATTGAAGCAACTCAGTCACAAAGATCCTCCAGTGAAAATGTATTAATTATCCTGATTAAAGCTCAGTAACCCAGTTCCTTGATATGATTGAGGTAGTGTTTTTCTGTAATCACCGGTATTCAAAAGAACTGTTTGATTGCGCTAAAAATGTAAGTGTACTTACATGCCAAATATGACCATGTGCACTTCGGATAGTTGAAGACATGCTAAAGTCTCAAGAACAGTGACTGCTTTCCAACAGCATTCTAATCCGGTATGGCTACCACCTAAGAGGAAGCCCCTCTTGAGTACTTGCTTCTCTCCAGAACGTTTTAGCAACCTCACATTACAACTAACTAGTTTAGTTACACAAGAGTGGGGTTATAAAATTTGACTAAGTAAATGAGTGGATAGCTGAATATGAAGGACCTCACAAGCCAAAGAACTTGGGTATTTGGGACCATGCATGAGAATGTGCTGTTGTGGTTTCTACCAAAGCCATAAGGTGGCCAGATGATGATCACAAAGAGAGATCTGTGACTCCTCCATTTCTATCCATTTAGACTTGCAGATGTGACCTTGTGTCTATAGATTTCTAACTTTGAATCACTCCAAACAAGTTGCAGCTGCCATTGTCACCTTCCTCATCACTACTTCCAGGCAGTCCCTGGTAGAGTATTCACTCAGACAACATTGGCTTCCTGGTTTCTCTCCCAACCCCCTCCCCGGTTCCTAACACCCACACCAACCTCAATATAGCACTGAAGATGCGAAGATGCACTAAACTTGGACCTTTCCCTATGATCATCTACATTCTTGCCAAAATGGAGATATTTATTGAGCTTCTGAAGAAACAGAAATAGAACAAAGTAGAAATAGAAAACCACCCTTTAAACTCACCAAGTCTTAGAAGGTTCAGCTACAACCCAGAACCAAAATCTCTCAAATCCCTTCTCTAAATTCAAAAGAATATCTTCAAGCCTATTTGCAGCCATCAGCGTGTATTTGTATGCTTGTCAAGCAAGTAGACAAAGGCAGGGACTCTGATCCTCACACCATTTTGCTGTTTGTCCATGTCACCAGGTCTCTGAGTCTTAGCATGGAAAAATGTGTAGTAGAAAGCCCCTAGCGCTGGCTGAGTACAGACACAGAAGCAGGGCTGGCACTGCATCGTTCCTGGCTCCTTGTGGACTTGTACACAATGAGTAGCAGAAAGAAAGGGAGCTCCCAGGGGAACAGACAAGGGTGTTTTTGAAGCATATGAATCAAAGGGAAATATCCAGGTTTTTATTGTTGTGGTTGTTGCTGCTACTGTTGCTGTTAATTGGTTGTTTGGTTTGTTGTTGTTTTGGTTTTGGGTTTTGTTTCTTTTGCATGTTATGTCATTTGTTTCCTTTTAGGGCCAATCTTCAGATTTTAGATATTTGGGTAATTTCACCCAGTTATCAGTTGCTAGCTAGTTCACAAGTTAGTACTTGATTGTACGTGATGCAAAAAGCTTTTAAAATATTTATTTTATATATAATCGTACAACAGTTCTCAATGTTTGTAAAACACCTCTTCAACATAACAGCAGTTTGTGACTTTCTCATCTACACCCTTCACGGGCATTCTCACAAACCATCTGGGACTCTATTAATATGGAAGTTGTGTTCACAGACCTAGTGATAATACTTGCTGAGCATGAGAGTATCTCCCTTCCTGGAGTTGAGAAAGAGAGAGAAGGGAGGGAGGGAAGGAGAGAGGAGAGGGAAGAGACAGACAGACAGGCAGATAGACACAGACAGACAGACAGACAGATAGACAGAAAGACAGATACAGAGAAAGAGATTATAGAGAGCAAAATCTACAATCTTTTGTTCAATTAGAGACAAATTTCAGAAGCAAATTCCCTTAGAAGCGTGGTTTGTAATGCCAATGTTGATTTTGAGAAAATCACCCTAGAACTATCACAATGAATCTCCAGCAGCATCAGCCAGGGTGGTAGACACTGGTCACTGAATCTTTAAGCATGGCATTCTCTTCCTAAAGGGTGCTGGACTCCATGCCCATTAAGTCTCTGTTTCCATTGAGCCTGCCACTTGGTGTCATTTACAACCACCATTGGGGGCACTGAAACCATTACTTACACTAATTTCAAATATACTGGGACTTAGTCCAATCTTCAAAATGTACAGTTTCCTAAAAGAACCTCTTAATGTGTCATCAGAAGACTAATTGTCTGTAAAAGAATAATTGTGCAGTCCCAGGGCAAAGTGTAAGTTTAATCTGAAATAACAAAGCAAATTTAGCTTCCAACCATAAAAAGCTGAATGTCTTTTGAGAAAAAAAAATCACAATTTTGGATCAGAATTTGACTCACTGCCTTCTCAGAGTTGGATTCTAATGGAGAAATGTAACATGGGCCCTAATAACATATGAGTTTAATTTTCCTACTTTCAGTTCACAAGAAGAATACAAGTGTCTGGTGATTTCCCATATCTGCAACCACTAAGTGGACACATCAGGATTTCCATCCTATAAGAGATTGTGGAATCATTTTCTCTAACCAGTAACCGAAATAAGGAATCCTAGATTTGTGACTGCAGAATGACAAGTCGAAAGGCACTTGTCTTTCACATATAGCCATATGAATTGCATCATGTCTAGGGCTGAGTTAGGGGTTACTAGTTGAAAGCCTTTAGATGGAGCACACATTCCAATTGTCCCAGACCCCTCCACTTTCTATTAATTATATTTGCTCAGTTGCACAGGTGGTGTTGAGTTTGTGATGAATTGGTTTTGGTGGAGGGAGGAATATTTATAAAAACTCTGAAATAGAAGTACTATTCAATTACTACCTGTCAACTAGGGTCAATCACTTTGAAAGCAGCAAAAGCCTTTGCCACTCAAGGACTTTCAGCTACGTCCACAGGCCACATGTGTAGTTTTTCATAGTCTTTTGTTTGGGGGACTATGCTTTTCTTTTGTTGTAAATAGTATTTAATGTTTGCTTATCCAACAATCACATCATGGAAAATTCTTGGAGGAGAAATGCACAAATGAAGAATCTGCCATTTCCCCCGTGCAATGGAACCACTGTTATCATGCTAACCTGTTTCTCTTAGCTAAGGCGCACATTTTTCTTGATATTCTTGTGTTGGTAATTATAATGCAAGGTGTTTCATCTTGTCTTTAATATCTCTTAAGCTATTTGAATGCTCTACTGTTTATGGGTGCTTGTATGCTGCAAGTTCCCCGTGTCATTTTCCAGATATAGCAAAGCCATACAGTTCTACATGATACCTTTTCAATTTTGAACTTTCCTTCTTACTATATATTTTCAGAACTCACCATAATTTTTAAGCTTTTAATAATTACTACTAGATTTCCTTGGATATTGAAACACTCTCAATGTCTCAATGACACACTTAGAGTGTCATTGTAAACTTGACGACCCTGTAGAATATAGTTTGCCAAATGTCTCAAAATAGAGCATGTAAACAGTTGAAGTACTGAACTATTGTTTTTAAATTTGGTCTGCTTCTCTCTGTTTTTTTCACTGGTTTTCTTTAAATTCAAGGAATTGAAAGTTCAACAAAACTTCTTAATCAGTTCAACCACTTCAATTAAATATGTTGGAATTATGGATAAGAAACCACAAGTGATTTGCTAGTTGTATTGGTTTTGGTTTTCGCTGTAAGTCTTATCTGTGGTGTGACCCAAAACTCCAGTTCATTAATTTCAGCTGATGGGGATAAGTTCAGGTGACTGCCTATAAGGATGCCTCTTGTCCAGAAATTCCTAGTCACACTGTTGAAATGAAACAAGCTCCAAGCATCTCATTATGATGATCATGGTCCCCTATGCCCAGCTGTTTTTGGCAGCTCCACCTTACTTTCAGGCAGCCCATCATTCCAACCTTCAGTCTGATTGGAATGATTTTGTTTGTGCGTGTGTGTGTGTGTGTGTGTGTGTGTGTGTAAGAGAGAGAGAGGTGTGATGTGTTCATGTGAGCAAGCATACCATAGCCTGAGTGTGGGTATCAGAGAACAATTTTGTGGCCTCAGTGCCATCCTTCTATCTTTGTGTTGGTTCAAGGGATCAAATTCAGGTTTCTAGGCTTCAACAATAAGAACCTTTAACCACTGAGTCATCCCACCAGCCCATGATTCTTAACCTACTGGGTTTCTTGACTTTATATGACTTTCTCTTATTCCTTTCTTGGCCAATGTCCCAAGAATTAAACATCATCTGATTTCAATACATACATAAAATGTAGTCCTCATTTCAATCCAGCCCAACCGTCCTCCCCAATCAATATGGATAACTTAAAACATGCTGTATTATCAGCTTCTTTCTTTTGCCTCACAACTGAGTGCATTTAATGATTATTCACATGTTTATGTGGTATACTTCATCATCATTAGTAATCACAATGTCAGGTAGATGTAAGATTTAAACAGCCAAAGATTTTATACCACTGGTTCTGCCATCTTCAAACAGAATTTTCCTTCAAAAGCACCCACTAAGGTGGCAAGTTCCACAAAGAATTCCAGAGTTCCCATTAGCAGAGGCAGAAGAACAGGTATTGTGGCACCAAGTCATGAATTCTCCTAGAACTGTTGAGCTCTCAAAGGGAAGCATATTGTATTCTCTTGTAGCTTCTACTTGGGCAATAGTAGAAAAAAAGTTGACTTGAATAAGCAGTTTGACAACAGAAATAACCTTCTTTGCTAGTCTATAGCATTTAAATCTTTTTGCTGAACTGCTTCTTCCTTTTAATGCCAAAAAAAGTGACCTCAAATTCATTGACCACTCCAGCCCCAACACTTCTCACTTTCTACAAACCTCACCACTGATCCAATCCTCTCACTGGTCTGTTTAGCTCATAGGACACCTCACTCTTATAAACCTTTGAAAATATTCTCAAGCTCCTTGCCTTCCTCTCATATTCTGTACCTTAAAAATACTCTGAACTGTAAAAAACCCAATCACATTCTTCACATCTGAAACCAACAGATGCACAATGCTGGATTAAAAACAAATCACACAAATGACTTTTAATTTTATTTTTATTGCGTGTGTTTACAGCTTTTTTTATTAGGAGAAAGAGGACAGTCATCTGTGATTATTTAAAAGCAAGACAACTTTCATAAAAACTCTAAGCAATATAATTGTTCACCCAGCCTTCAAGCAACTTAATGGAAATTAGAATTCATCTCATTGGTAAAGGATGGTGGCTCAAAGGCATGCTTCACCTGCTTTTTCCAGCACTTGTAGCTGTATTCCTAAAAACACAAACTGCAAGGCCATATTAGAAAGAAAAAGCAGCTTTCCCTCTTAAATCATTGCTCATAAGCCCCTTTAGTTGACAGTTATACGATCTCATGACATTTATGACATGCCCCTTATCCTTCTGGCCCATAAAACACTCCATATCTTATATCTTTTCTGTAAATATAAAAAAGGAAGCTTATCTTTTTATCACAAATTAAAATGATAACTTTGCTTTATCCTTTACATGATAAAAAAGAAGCTGTCAATTAATGAAACAAGTACACCTACACCTGAGGTTATTCTCTTCCACTTAAGTTTCTTTATTAGAGGGAAAAGTACTTTTTCAGATATAACTCTCTCCCATTTTCACAAATACAATGTTTTTAGAACTCTACTCATCCTCCTACCTACAGCTGTATCCTTTGGTCGACTCAAATGTTTCTGTCAGTGGGCAAAAATGTAGCTGTATGTTTTTAAGGCTGTATTTTTTCAAAACAGAATAAAGAGGAAAAAATTTTCTAGCTGCACAGTATCCTATGCCATCTCCCCAATACTCAGAATTTTTTGCTATATAAACATCTCTAGAGACTATCTTAGGGAAACCTGTTTCTTTCCTTACTAATAATTCCAGTCTCTCTTTGGTCTTCAAACAACAACCTCATTGCTAGATCCAATCACTTTCTGCATTCTCTTTCTAGCTGGTGATGTAGTACATGCATCCTTGGGACCTGCAGGACTCTTTTGCAGGGTCTGTGGGATAAAGTCTACTTTTATAAGAATAAATTAAGTGATTGTTGGGGTAGTGTTAAGCATTCTAAATGTTAATTAATTGGTCCTGCTTGCTGTCTGTTACATACATTGAATCTGATTGGTTAAATAAAATGCCGAGGCCTGAGATTGGGCAAAGACAGTGAAAGGTGGGACTTCCTTAGATTAGAGCAGGAAGCCTGTGCTTTAGACAGAGGAAGAAGGCATTCCACCCAGGAGCAGCAGGAAGGAGGCACACACCATGGATTAGAAAAAGAACCTCATTCCACATGGCCAGGAACATCGGCATATCATGGAGAATGGCAGTCCAAGGGGACGTATGTATATATGGGGTCATAATTGGGTAATAGAATTAATAGCTAGCTTAGATGGACTAGGATTGCACAATTCAGGCCAAGGCTTGGTAAGATCCATATGGTGTCTGTGTGTATTCATTTATAATGGTGAATTAAGAATTAACAGCTGCCGAACAAATTAACAATAATCTAAATACTGATTAAACAATTTAATTAATTATTTCTACAAGTGGCACCCAATGTAGGTTAATTAATTTATTTTTTTTACAAATGGCGTCCAACTAGGGCAATTAGAATCCATGCTTACAGCTTGAGAAGTCCTAGGTGAAAGCCAGTTTTCTAGCCAAAGAGCGGGGAACTGAACCCAAATGCATTTCAAAGGTGCGGCTAACTAACAAAAGCTGTTGCCTTGCAGCAAAGGCAGAGAGCTAAGGCTTAACTCTCCTTACATACTAAAAAACTGGCAGCCTTCTAAACAAAGTTTCAGAACAGAATTAAAAATGGAGGAATTCATAATGTCTCAGTACATTTCAATTCCAATTGAGTTTGTTCCTCTCAGCATGCAAATGATTTTTACCCTGACAACTGTGGTTCTGTGTATCTTTTTTCAGAAAGTTCAGATTAGGATAGTCTTGAAGGAAAGAATTTACAGATGGAATGCTAAATTGCCAACAATGATAATGAAGGAAAGAGGGAGGCCTTTCCAGATAAATAATAGAAAATTGATGGTAGCTGGAGCTAAGAGCTCCCTGGGTACTAGGTGCCTGTCAGGAGTTTCTGGTATTGGTCCACCAATGAAATACAGTCTCAACTAGATTTCAAGGAATAATGAACAGAGATTTAGTTGCAGCATGGGATGGCATGGTTAGACATGCCAAGGCTTTTGGAATGTTATTTCTTTGCTTGATTTTTGTTTAGATGTCTTTGATTTCCCTATATCGGGAGGTAAAAAGGATATTTTTCTGGTTTGGCATTACTAAAACATAAGAGATTTTTGAAGATTTTGGGCAGATTTCAAATTGTCATTACAGTTCAAGGTTGTGCTCTGGGTTACAGAGATAGAAAATCTGGGATTTAAGTGAAATATTTGAGCAGGGTGGTACTAGCACACACCCTTAATCCCTTAATCCCATCATACTAGAGGAAGAAGCAGGCAGATCTCTGGATTCTAGACCAGCCTGGTTTAAACAATGATGCAGGGTGGGAACCCTGCTGAGAAAACAAGACTGCTTACTAAAGATAGTCTAGAATTCAAAAATGACACATTTTTCTTTGATGTTAAGTTTAGTAACATCCTTATTGATTTAAGGGATAAATACACGTAATCTTAAATTTATGTAAAGAAAAAGGGGTCACAACCCAGTCTCCTTAGGTGTGGAGCTCCCGCTGGAGAACTGGTTTCAAGAGGCATTTTGCCCCTAAAAGAGATATGTTAATCTCTGGGTGTGGTGGTGCACACCTTTAATCCCAGAACTTTGGAGGCAGAAGCAGGCTAATCTCTGTGAGTCCAAGGCTAGCCTGGTGTACAAAGTGAGTCCAGGACAAGGCTATACAGAGAAATCCTGTCTCTGGGGAAAAAAATAAAGAGAGAAAGAAATATACTCTGTTAACCAATGTAAGGACCCAGAATTAGGCTTGGGAAGAACTTGCAAACTGCATGCCTCCCATAGCCAACAGTTAAGAAAAGCTAACATAAAATAGCATCTCCTTAAGAATGGAGCTTCCATGGGAGAATTGGAACTCAAACTAATAAAAAAATGGTTTAAGTAATGTTATTGTTTAATAAGGGTAATTCCATTATTTAAGTTTATATCTTGATCTCAAAACTTGGGAGACAAGGAAACAACAGGCTCCTTGTGTGTTCGAGGCCAATCTAAATCTACAGAGCTCTACAGAGCAAATCAAGTCAGCCCAAGCTACAAAGAGAAACCCTGTCTCAATAAGGATAGATAAATCCACATAGAAATTAAATCTCCAAAGAAAGGAGAAAAGGAAAGAAGAAATATATAAATGCATAATTTTGTTCCCAAAACATGGGACACAAAGACAGAGACAGATTGGTTCCTTTTGAGTTTGTGAGTTTGAGGCCAACCTAATCTACAAAAAACAGAACAACACAGAATAAACCTGTTCTAATCAATCAATAAATTTATGTTAACTGTAGAGGAGAATACTTAAACTCAATACAGTCTTATGCTGTATTTTTCAATTTAAAATAGATTATATATAGCATATATATGTAATACTATTACATGCCATATTTTTGTATGGCATGAATGGAGACTTCTGTTCAAAGAACAGAAAATATTACTTAATTGATTTGTGCATTCTGCACATCGAAGGCATCTTGGTAATTGAAGAACTATATGTTACCTGTGAGAAATTATATATTTTCAGAACAATGGGACCTGAGTCCAAAGAAGACAAGACAAGTAACTCAAATGATCCAGCCTCACAGACTGCCTCAATAGCTGTTTCCTCAAAAATCTGCATCCAGAGGAACTTCAAACAGCTTGCTGAGATGGCCCAGCCTCAAAGAATTTTCCAGACAAGACATCAATAAAGCCCTGAACTTTCCTACCCAAAGTCCAGACTACACACTGCTCAGGACATTCAAATTGTTGAGCACATAGAGACTGGACAACAAATGTTACAATTTACTTGCTTAACCTTTTTTTTTTTTTTTCATTTTATTTGGGCTCCTAAACAGGTTTTCTGTGACCCAATTCAGCAGGAAGAAGTTTTAAGAGAGCGACGTCCCATTCCCAAAAAGTGGGGTGGATGATTCTTTGGTCATCTGATGTGTTATAAATGTTGTTTAGGGGTAATGGTTACAAATTGTTATATGGTCTTGTTAAACAAGGTATAGGAAGTTAAACTTGAAGATTTCTTTTTCCTTTCTCTATCCTTCTTTCTCTCTTATATAGTGGGAAAAGACTTGAAAAGAAAAAGGGGGAATATATGTATATAATATAGAAATGATAAGATATAAGAATAGATTATTGAATCTGCTCTGAAACTCAAACTATTTTTATTCTTTAAATAAGGTTATCTTTCAATGCATTGGTATAGAATATTGTATATTGATACAAAAATAAGGATAAATTTTGATTAATTAGTACAGAATTTTATATTTTGACACATAATATGTTTATTTCAACTCTTATAAGGTATTGTGCCTATACAAATCATTTAAAAGTACAGGTTTACTTCCAATCCTTTTATGGGTTGCTATTGCAATCTATTTAGGAGTTTGGGTAATACAGGTTGATTGCTGGCCAGTCAATCTTCTGGTCATGTCAAATACTAGTCTTAATTTATCACAAAATAGGCTTAATAGGTTAAACAGATACTAAATGGATAAAAATATACAGTTTGCTCATAAATAGATAGAAAATAGATGATAGATAGATTTATAAATAAATCGATAGATGTCTTCAAAACCCTCAGAGGCATACAGAAAATGGCATTTAAAGATGTTTTTATTATTTTAAGAATTGTTTGAATTAAGACAATCAGTTCCTGAAAGCTACCATTTGACTTGGAAGAAGACAATGAGCATCAAAAAGAAATCTCCCATCAGGAGATAATTTCTCAAAAAGAAATCTCCCATCAGGAGATAATTCCTACTGGGCAAAAATGCCCCTGCTCTCTCAACAGACTATATACAGTCCAAAGATGGACCAGAGCATAAATTCAGGTAAGTCGATGTCCTGATTCTGCAGAGACAGAATGGGAAAATCCTTATTTTCTGCTGCACAATTTAGTCTGTGAAAAATGCTTAGCCAGAAGTCTGAAGATGATGCTCCAATGATATCAAGTGATATTTGGGACTGTCTGGGCAACAAACTGTCATATTTCTTTTTGGAAGCTGCTCTCCTATGCTTCCTACTCACTCAAATAATAACTTTATACCTTCTTTTGTCTTTGATGGGGTTGAAGCCATAATAGTTATAAAATTTCAATTGAAATTTAGTTGTTTAGGATTTAAAAGGATATTTTCAAGTCTAAATAAAATCTTTAGGTTTATAAATATAGGATATGATAGAAATTACTCAGGTTCAGAACTTTAGATACAGCAAGATAGATAGATGATTTTTTTTCTTCTTCAAGATTGCCTGATACAAATAGGCTAAACATTATGTGTATAACTTTTATATATTGTTTTCTTGATTGTTTCATATTTGTTCTTATTGTTTTTACTATATGAGTTAAAAAATTTAGCCTTTTTTTGACAAAAGGAGGAAATTGTTGGGGTAGTGTTAAGCATTCTAAATGTTAATTAATTGGTCCTGCTTGTTGTCTGTTATGTACATTGAATCTGATTGGTTAAATAAAATGCCAAGGCCTGAGATTGGGCAAAGACAGTGAAAGGTGGGACTTCCTTAGATTAGAGCAGGAAGCCTGCGCTTTAGACAGAGGATTCAGACATTCCAGCCAGGAGCAGCAGGAAGGAGGCACACACCATGGGTTAGAAAAAGGAACCTCATTCCACATGGCCAGGAACATCAGCATTTCGTGGAGAATGGCAGTCCAAGGAGATGTATGTATATATGGGCTCATAATTGGCTAATAGAATTAAGAGCTAGCTTAGATGGGCCAGGATTGCACAATTCAGGCCAAGGCTTGTTAAAATCCACGTGGTCTCTGTGTGCTCATTTGTAATGGTGGGATAAGGATTAAAGGCTGCCGAACAAGCAACAATAATCTAAATGCTGTTAAATAACTTTTTAGCTATATAATTTTTTACAAGTGATATTAACAAATTTAAAATATTTTATAATGAAATGTGGCATTATTTGATCAATATATATTATTCGGTAAATGAATACTTACAAGTGACTAATCTGTAAGTTAGAAATCATACCTGAGTAAAATATCCATCCAGAGTGTAAAATAAGCCAATCAAATTTAGCCAGAGTATTAAAATCACTGACATAATTACAAAGGTCACATTGCAATAAATTTTTGAGAAATTGCCTCTTATCAGACTTTGATATATGAAAGACTTTCTACAAGTAGCTTTTAAAAAATACTCATTTGAGGCTAAGGGATGGTTCCTATCAAGTGTGAGGACCTGAGTGTTAATTCCTTAGAACCCACAGAAGTTGGATCAGTAGTCCTGCTGTCTATATCCTAGTTTTCCTTTAAAGGGGGAAGGAGGCAGCAACTGATCACTAGAAGCCTGCAGCCAACTAGCCTGGCTTATGAAGAAGGAAACAGAGACACCTTTCAAACAAGTAGGGAGGTGAGGACTGATACCCAAGGTTGTCTTCTGACCTCCTTATGGTATGTGTCCACATTCACACACATGCATGTGCACACACACAAACACACGTGCACCCACGTTTACATCCACATTCTCATTTTTAAAAAAGAGAGAGAAAGAAACCTCATTTTTCTAAGCACACTTTCTGTGAGTCTAGATTTTCTTTCTATGTGTCAACCCAAACAACACAGAACACAAATTGAATGCAGAAACAGACAAGAGAATGTAGCTTTCTTCTAATAAATCACACACTTAAAAATGTCACAAAACATAAAATAGTGTCACTGTTCTCCATATTTTTCTTTTGAGAACTAATGTTTCATAAAAACATGTGTATGTTAATTTATTGTTGCTACTCTTAAGTTGTTAAACACACATTTTAAATATTTCTTGATTTTAATTCCTAATGTGGTAAATGTCAGCAGTTACCTCCCATGTAGATAAAAGCTTTTTTGTGACCCTCATGATTTCTAGGAATATCATGTTGCTTGAGTCCAAAATCTTTGAAAGCTTACCTGAAACTCTCTTCCAGTTAAAACTTCTCTTGCCCTTAGGGCATCACACTTAGGTTATTTTCCTTATAACTCAATCTTCTTGCTCTTTCTCTTTCTGTGCATCTTGTATACCTTCTTATTTA
This sequence comes from Lophiomys imhausi, assembly GCA_907164525.1. NCBI lineage: Eukaryota > Metazoa > Chordata > Mammalia > Rodentia > Muridae > Lophiomys > Lophiomys imhausi. Next base: position 3,461,208 of record CAJQZJ010004824.1, read on the forward strand.
TCCATTCTCCACATTGTAGACTAACTGCTTTCCTTCTGTTAGATTCTCTGTCTCCCTGCATTTCCTGTCCAATCAGACTGGGTTATTTTCATAGCCTTATATTCTCCCACTGTATGTGTAACTCGCCAATGCATATGTTTGGTGAATTATTTTTATAGTTTTTCCTCTAAGTTGGAGCATTTGTATACAATCACACATTACATTTCAGCATCTGAAAACTGCTGTGTTCCACACTTAATGCTTGATTCCTTCTCCCAGAGCCAGTCCATGCCTACTTTGAAGTTCCTACATAATAACTTCGGGTCAAAGACCTTGGGATTATATTCCAATTCTTTTCTTTTCTTTTCTTTTTTTACTCATTCCTTTCTACTTTCAACCTGGAAAAAACAATGCTATTCTTTCCTTCTGATACATAATACAAACATTTTCACTTTTTTCCACAGCTCTAATTAAATTAAGTCTTTGTCCTTACAGAGTCCTCAATGATATCCTACTTCCTGATTTCTAAATTTTTACTCTTATCTTACTCAATCCATTAAAAATGGTAAATTTTTTTTGTTTTTTTGTTTTGTTTTGTGTGTGTGTGTGTGTGTGTGTGTGTGTGTGTGTGTGTTCATGATCCTTTTGTCACCAATCACTTCTACAAGATAAGTCCACGAGGGCAGAGCTCTTATGTGTTTCTGTTGTTTTATTTAGTTCTACATACTAATGATTCTGAAGGACTTAGTAATGTGTCTGGGCCTGTAACCTACACAGACTGTTTCCTTACATGCACATAGTGTTATGGTGGCTCTAAGTGTGTGGCTTAGATACACAAGGGCTGTATTTCCTGAATTCTTTTACCTTCTGCTCCTGATGTCAGTCAGCCTCAGGAGAGATGTGGGATTTAAGGTGGATGGGAAACAGACATTTCACTCTGAGATCTGGGCATGGCAGGAAACACAAGCAGAGCTTACTAGCCACCATAATCCAGGACACCATAATCCAGTACTCCCCAGCCCCCAACCTGAACCCTCACTCAGCAATCACCTACACCAACAAAGGTGAGGATGGTAAGGAATAGAATTGGTCCTCTCTTTTCCAGCCTGTCTCCTTCCTCCCTTATATAAGCTTTTCCATCCAGTCATCAGATCTTAGACCCCTAGCTACTTCGGGCCACTTGAGACATACAATAGTTTTCCTTTGAAACTCTTGACTGGCTCACCCAATTGCAGAGTATCAGACTATGGGAAACTTCCTTTTCATATCATCTTCACTCCTTGCTTGTTTCATAAAACTCTGGCTGGTAATTTTTTCCTAAGTAAAAATACAAAGATGTAGCCGGGCAGTGGTGGCGCATGCCTTTAATCCCAGCACTTGGGAGGCAGAGGCAGGCGGATCTTTGCGAGTTTGAGGCCAGCCTGGTCTACAAATTGAGTCCAGGACTTTGAGGCCAGCCTGGTCTACAAATTGAGTCCAGGACAGCCAGGGCTACACAGAGAAACCCTGTCTCGAAAAACCAAAAAAAAAAAAAAAAAAAAAAAACGAAGATGTGGTCCTTTAAATAAGAAATGTCCCCAGACTCCTGTGTTTGAACACTTGATCCCAAGTAGATGATATTTAAGAAGGCTATGGGAATTGAAGCCTTCAGGAAAGCAGTATTTTACTGTGGTAGGCTGTGGGAGTTTCTAGCCTCACCTCATTTCTAGCTTATGCACTCTGTATCTTGTGCATGGATAAGACACACAGCTTCCTGCTCTGGCTTTCTACTGTGTACCCAGTATTCATGGATTCTCCCTCTGTAGCCCTAACCCAAAATAAAGCCTTCCCTCTATAAGTTGCACAGGTCATGATTTTTCATCATAATGACAGTAAATTAACGGATATAGAAACAAGGATATTTCACATGTCCAACTGATCTACACTGACGTTATCAACACATTTAAGCAAGTAAGTTCTGGAGAGAGAAGAAGAAAGTCTTAAATATCTATCAGCTACCCATTTTCTGCATCCATTCATAGTTTGTTTAATCTTAGAGAAAAAAATCTAAACAAGTGCAAAGGAAACCTCCTTTGTCACCAGAGCCTAAAGAATTTTCAAATGCTTCTTGACAAACAAACAAACAACAAATAAAACAAGAATACTTTTTTTTTTTGTTTTTTTGTTTTCATGAAAACTATTAAATTGGTGTGCATGTAAAAGGAACAAAAATCTACATCAGGGACATCAGAGAGCATACATTTGTGATCAGTTTCCTCTGACAAAAATGCAGAACTGCACAATGAACTATAAAAGCTGATATAAAACCACATAGCTTTTAAAGCCGAGCTGCACTTATGCTCTGAAATAACCACTGCGCATCCATGTAAGAGACGGAATGTTACCGTTTTCAGTTTGGCAGAAATCTGGCAGGCAGAAGCAGCCCCCAAGCCTTCGCTAGTCACCGTGAGAAACAGCTGTTTGCCCAGTTCAAATCCTCTGCCAGCCAACGACAACAGTACTGATAATTTGCTTCCAAAATTACCCCGTGTCTGTGGATAGACCAGGGCCTTTCTGGACCAGCTATAAATTCACTGTAAAGAATTAATGTTGACAGCTCTGTCTGTGGTGTAGACATCCTCACCAAGTAGATGGGGGTCTGAGGCTCAGGGTCCAGTTCAATCCTTCTGTATCTTATCCATCAGTTTCCCTGTATGAATTCAGGGAAGATTTACTAGTAGTGTTCCCAGAAATAAGATCAAATTGTACATTTTCCTGATATTGTATCACCTTTAATAACAATAATATCACCCGAAGCTTGTAATACTTCTACCAAGAAGCATGTGTGGATACACACATGGAGTGTTTCAGATAGTCTCACTTATTTTACCTCTTCTGAGACAAACAAGAAAAGAATATCTGTTTTACTCTGATATCCCAAATGCCACTCCAAAAAACACACAGGAAGTGAAGGAGAATGATCCAAAAATCTTTACTCTTAAAGACAATCTTTCCACACTCAAGTGTTGTTACTTAAAGAATTCTATCTCTTACTAGTAATAATAAATTATACTAATCATCAACATTAGCACTTACAGAGCACTCAACAGCTGATATTATCTTTCTCCAACTGCTACCTCAGCAGCCAAGTAGCATTTCAACAAGATGTATTTCCTTCCATGAAATTTGAATGTAAAGACAGAACATAAAGAAAAGTGTGGGCTGGAAGAAACTCATCTTCAAAGTTTTAATGTTTGTTCAAACACCTCTATAATGTACTCAAGGGCATTAAAATGCTGATTTCACAGTGTATAAAAATCTAGGCAACTTGGTCTTCGTACAGATCCCTAGCAAGTTGGGGGGCAGGGGGCGGGCAGTCTCGGTCATGGACTCTGTTGCCTGTGACTGGGATACTTTACCCTAGCTGAGTTGCCATGTCAGGTCCAAGAGCAAGAGGAAGCTCTTAGCTCTCAAGTGACTGATTAGCTGAGGGGGGCTGATCTGTGAGGGCCCCCTTCACCCGAGAAGGATAAGAGGGAGAGGGAGTAGAGTTTGGGAGGGTGGGACTTGGAGGGGAGGAGGAAAGGAGCTGTGATAGAGATGTAACTTGAACTAATAAATAAATGTTTAAAAAAAAAGAAATCTTACTAGAAGCTGTGATTTTAATCCTCAAAATGGGATTAGGAGACACGTGGCCTCTCAAGAAGAGAACTGAGCATATTTTGTGCAAGGGAAGTACGAGACGCAAAACAGACGATGCTCCTGCACATCTCAGGCTTGGATTTATGACACAGAAGGAAAAATGAACATGTGATGCGCAAGACAAACTGGCAACGCACAGGTGAGTGTATGTGGGAAACAAGGTTTGACCAGAGTGAGCACCTGTGTGCCGTGCTGAGCCTGAGAGCCGGGATCTAGTGAAGATGCGAGTTGGTATTTCACGAAGTCCACAACCACACGGCCACAGTCTCCAGGACCTTCACAAGTTTATTTTCGTCTCTCTAAACCTCAGCTTATCTGTGTGCAAGAAAAAGAGTCTAAAGATGCCCACTGTTAAAACTACTTTACTAGTTTCGACATGTATTAGTTATACAGTTAATGTACTTGATGTGGTATTTCCATGGTCAGAGATTATGAAAGCTTCATCACCTATCAATTGTGTGGGCTGTCTGGCACACAATGGGTGATGGTAAGAAGTTAATCCTGGATACTTCATAGAAATTTTCTAAACAAAGGCCGTATTTAAAACCTCAGACAAAATCCTCATCAATACAAAAAAAAAAAAAAAGAAAGAAGAAAGAAAGAAAGAAAGAAAAATGAATCACCATTTATGCAAGGAGATGTTAGAGACAATTTCAGATCAAAAGACAGATTAAAAACTATTAATTAGTATACTCAGTGTGCCATAAAAAGTTGACAGAATTTTAAAAGATGCATCCATTTAAAGCACAGGAAAGACTGATTTACAACCATCCACAAACAACGGAAGAACTTCGAGACTCAGAACATTGTGTCTTGGACCCAGAAAGGCCACAGGGTCCCTCCTGTGTGTGAAGGAAGACGCACAAGCTCCAAGAATGTTCACTGTGATAGGCATCACTTTCCTTGATGGGGATGATGTGAGAATATGAATTACGTACTAAAAGTTGGACTTGTTTAGCAAGCATGTTATATTCAAAGTTTTTGTCACCATAAAAGAGTGTGGGCAAATTACTAAGTACTTTGCTGTTCAGCTATGAGAACCTAAATTCAGTCCCCAAAACTCACATAAAAAAGCCTGGCATGATGGTGCACATTCACAATCTAAGCACTGGAGAGATTCAGATATGAAGATCTCTGGGCTCTCTGAGCTCTCTGGACTCTCTGCTCAGCCAGCCTATGCCAGTCAGCCAATGATTTTCAGGTTATATGCAAGACAGCCTAGAAAGAATTTAAAAATTTTTTTAAATTAAATTTAATATAAAATTAAGGTAAAAAGTTGCTGAGGAAGGACACCCAAAGTTGATCTCTGTTTTCCATGTGTATCTGGTACCCATGTGGGCACACATGTATACACACACACAAACACACACACACACACACACACACACACACACACACACACTTTTTGTTTCAATTAAACCTTCTAAAAGATGAAAAGAGTCATTCAATATGCCGGGGCTTCACACTGTATTGGTATTTGGGCACAAACGCACTCTGGGTTTCAGAAGTGATCACAATACATACACTGTTTCTATGGAGTTGCAGAAGGAAATCTTTTTGACCAGTTCATCAGGCCTGTAGCTTAGAATCATTTTTCCACAACACTGCACAGTCAGAAATGGTAACCCTCACACTCAGTGAGTCCACTAACTCAATGGAGAAAGTCGACAGTTCATCCCAGGGTCACTTAGTAATACCTAATGCAAGCACTCACTCAGCATTTGTCAAGCAACCATACCAAGCTGTTTAATGATATTAGCTTACCTGTGACAGCTCTGCAAGGTAAAATATTGTCCCGTCTTAATATATGATAGAATTTCAATTCAGCTCCTAAGGCAGATTTCCAGGATGGGGTTTGCCATATATTGGTTGATTCCCAAATTTCTACTACTCTGTCTGTGTTTCTCACTCTCTGTCTCTCTCTCTCTCTGTCTCTCTCTCTCTCTCTCTCACTCTCTCTCTCCTTTGTGTCTCCTGTCTTTCTATTTATGTATGTATATATGTATGTATGTATGTATGTATGTATGTATGTATGTATGTCTTTCTCTCTCTCTCACTATCACTGTGTGTGTATATCCATGCATGTATGTGTTATATGGTCACCACTGAATACTTACATGTGTACACTATGTTTATTATATAATATAATAGAAACCAAATGAATTAAGTCACATTCTCACTACTTTTCAAATGTGGAAAAGTGCAGATCTCTGGCTGATCTGGCTAAAGTCACATAGCCAACAAACAAGAAAGCTGGGTTTACCGACATTTGCTAGTTCCATTTTTACCTATTATGTCAAAATCTGTCCCTGTGAATATGTATTCCCCTTCCTTGACCACCCCATGGCTACTGACTTCCATTTGCCTGTTGCTAATAGTCTAGCTTAAACTCTGAGCTGTCTCTGCCCAGCCGGAAATGTCCCTGCTGACAGACTGGCTGCTCCATGGTTTCTTTTTGGCAGCTGCATTCCAGGGGAAAAGAGCTCCAGACTATCAGGTTCCTACTTTCCCAGAACCACTTTTCCTCTGACTTCCCAGGATACACTTCTGGGTGCGCCTGTAATGGTCACCACATGACATTTCTGCTTATGCTCCATTGACAGCTTCTGGATCCTTAAATGGCATCTAGGTGGTGGGTTTCTCTTTCTTTTCTTCATTTTGTTTTTGTTTTGGGTCAAAGTTTAGGAGGAAGAGTCTCCTATGCTTCCCAGGCTGGCCAGGAACTCCTGGACTCAAACAATCTCCCCGTCTCAGAGTTCCCAATATCTGAGACCACAGGCACATTCCCCCACAGCTTGCACATTCAAGCAGGCGTCTCTTGACTAAGTTCCTACTCCGCCTATCTATCATTGTTCACACTATTATGGGAAACACTTGAACTTTTCTGCCTTTATTTTCTTTGCATTTAAAGTCATATTGTCCAATACAGAAACAACTGTATTAGTAAAGTAACATATGCAGCACAACACTAAATCAGCATCTAGTTCAAAAATAAAATGTAGATCTCACAAACCATAATGCAGATGTATGTGTCTGTGTATGTATGTGTGTATATGTATATATACATATATATGAAATAGAAGCCACAGTAACAACATATCATACAAGCATATTATGCAGAAATATCAGTGCCACAGATGTTGATAGATGACCCAGAACAGCATAAATAGCAACTTATCACTTGAAGGTCAAATCTTTAGCTTCCAAGGCAGGAGTTATGGGCTCTCCAACTAGCGTGCATGACCCCAGACTCCATATCAGACTCTTGAGTAAGCTATCATTCCACAGCACTAGGCTCACAAAGAGCCTTGGGGTTGCTTGTGCCTTGTGGAGCATGAAATATTTCACTGATTATCACCTTGTGACAGATTTAACATTTTTTAGGCAATTCCTGACACACAAGATGAATCTTCCATCATTAAATTCACTAGTAGAATCAGAGCCACCTCGCCCACCATGGATCTTAAGAGCTCATACAGTCCATCCCTGGCCTGCAGGCAGGTCCACACTTACCCTCTCAGACATGTGAAGATTTCCTGCTCTAAAAGACTTTTCAACCAGGATAGCCTAGTGTGTTTCCCTCCATGACCAGGAGTATTAACAGCTCTCACTTTGAGGAAGTGTTTTCCTGCTTTAATTTCAGTCCCCAAGTGCTGCCCTTTCTGCCCATGGTATTGAAATGATGTGTGATCTTCCACTTGATGGTTTTTAGTCCTTCTTTCATTATCTTAAGCAGTAGTCATCTTATATATTAATAGAATTATTCACCTCCTTCATAGACTGTTAATCCTCTACAGGAATTAAATATTCTCCTTTTTTGTCACAAGGTGTGTTTTATAGGCATTACTTGGAGAATTTATTTTCTGCAACATTCCAGGGCAAGTTAGTAAAATTTGGAAATCTGATAAGGTAGTACACCTTCAGAGACTCACAGGCTTTGTGGCATTATTGAGTACCCAGGTTCACAGTGTAGCTTGTGGATCCTGTCCATTTTGAAAGTCACTCGTCCATCTGGAAGATGATGGGGGAAGAGAAAGGGTGATAAAAGACTGTGGTGTAGACTGTTAGGAGATTTCACTCTGCTAGCCTGCTCAATAGTCTCTTTGCTCAGCAGGATATTCTCCTGTGTCTATCTTTTCTTCATCTTAGTCTTATCAAGATTTGCCTCATGTCCAGTTTGTCTGCCATTTTGTTGTACTCTGTAGTGTTCCCCCCACCCCCAACCCAGGTTCCTGGTATTCTACTTGCATTACTGTAGCAAGAAAACTTAAATATTTTCATAGATAAACCTAAAGCCTCTAACAAGGTTTAAATCTACAGACCTTCCTTCTCTGTATGATAGCAATATTTCCTCCCTATCCCAACAGTAGGATATGGGGTGCTGATTAAAATCCCTTCTTCATCATGCCACTGGAGTTGTTGTCCAGCAGATAGTATTTATTTATTTATTTAAATTTAATTTTTGTTGAACATAGATTTTTTTCCCATTCAATATATTCTAATCATGGTTTCCCTCTCCCAACTCCTCCCAGATTCTCCCCACCTACAAAAAAAACCCACAAAATTGGAAACCATAATATATAAGCAAAAGATACCAGCGGGTCTTAATCAAATTGCTGTATTTTTGAGATTTCAAACATGTAGCTTCCCTGTCATATAGAGGAGATGCTATCTCACAGCAGAAGGCCTGGTCCTCTGGCTCTTACTATCTGACCAGACTGTCTTTCAAGATGACCCCTGGGCCTTAGTTGTAGGAGGTGTGTTATAAATATAACAATTGGGGTTCATTACCCTATCACCCCACTTTCAGCTGTAGGAGTTGTGTTATACATATAGCAATTAGGGTTGAGTACCCCATCATCCCACTTTTGGTTGTTCTCTACATTCTGACCACTGTGTATTTCAGTAATGGTTCCTGTCTGCTGCAAAAGAAGCTTCTATGATAAGGAGTAGTATCCACCCCCAAGCTGTGAGCCCCAAAAACGCACACATCTGAGCAACACTAAGAAGACAAAGCCTTATACAGATATACTATATAATATACACATATGTATATCAATAATTAAAGAAGGAGATTCTAGCTTGTGTCAAGTTGACGCACAGAAATAGCCGGTACAGAGAGTTAGAAATGATGTAAATATAGTACTCATGCACAAAATTCACAAAGAAAACTCCTACTAATGTAATTTCATATTTTCCTAAAGTAAGAGATTAAGCTATACTTTATAAATCTTTATTTTCCTCCTCCAGAAGAATAAACCAATATTATTTTAGTTTTTGAAAAATCACTCCTTACTTTTCTTTTTTTTTGTTTGTTTGTTTGTTTTTTTACTATTGTATAATTTTTTTTTACTTTATTTTTTATTTCTTCAAGTTACATCTCAATTGA
>CAJQZJ010004824.1:3485256-3497420 GCA_907164525.1 Lophiomys imhausi
AAGAACAGAGCCCTGCCCCAATCCCAACCCTGGGACAATTGCCCTCTTTTTTTTTGTGGGGGGGGGTAGGTAGTACTTCTCCTGAAGCAAATTTGGCCTTCCGACAACATACAAAGCGTTGTCTTTCAATCCGGGTTAAAGAAGAAATCATTCTGTCACCTTGGAGCTAAACCAGCTCTGGTGTATATATTTTGAGATCCCAAAGGACAATCTGCCTGCATCGAGAAGGCCTTTTGTAAGTAGCCTCCAAACCTAGGTCCCTCCAAATCCCATGTGTGTGTCTCTGAACTCTAATTATTGGGATCAGAGACCTGTGTTTCCCATCTGAAGGGATCAAAGATGTGCTCCACCACTCCTGGATCGAAGTCTTTCTCTATTTAGAGTTTGCCCAGCATCAGGCTGACCCTGAGCTCCGGGATCTGCCCGTTTCTGTCTCCAGTGTGCTGGGAGCTGGGACCAAGGGTGTACTCTTCTTGAATGGTGGGACCAAGAGTATGCACCCTCACCACCCCACTCTGTATGACTCCAGAATACATAAGACCACCAACTCTACGGTGCTCCCCCCGTCTCCACTGAAGTCAAAGGCATGGGCCAATACCACAATTCTCTTGTATTTTACCTTAGCTCCACATCTTCTCGACACCTGGAGGTCTGCAAAACCAGGCCGAATGGCTGTATCCTCTATTCCATTCACAGTGTTTCAGCCCTGCCACCTGCCTTTTTTTTTTTTAGTTAATAAATTTGTTTGTTTGTTGCTTCAGGTTACATCCTTATCATATTGTCCTCTTTTCCCGCTTCCCAGCCCCACCCTCCCATGCTCTACCCCCTGACCCTTCTGTCTTGTTCCTCTGGGATGGAGTGTCCCTGCCTAACAATCTCTCACCACAGATCAGGAGTCATATGAGGGCCAAGAGCCTCTTCATTCTCCGGGGGCCTACGAGGCAGTACTGCCAGTGAAAGGTGTCTCCTGGCTACTGGGGGAATACTAAAAAAAAAAAAGACCAACAAACACACAAACCCACAAAAACAAAGAATATCCACCAAAAAAAGAGAGGAAAAAGAGAAAGGAAAAGGAAAAAGAAAAAAGAAAAAAAGAAGGAAAAAGAAAAAGATTAAAAAAAAAATTTATGTCCATGTTCCTTTTGGTGTGTTGGTTGTAGTACAGCTATCCTGTACCTTAAACTTAAAAGGAAAAAAAAAAAGGGAAGAGGATGGGGGTTGAGGGTGGGAGGGTGGGACTGGAGGGGGAATAGGGAGGGGACTGCGATTGAGATGTAACTTGAAGAAATAAAAAATAAAGGAAAAAAAAAGTGTTACCTATTGTTATGGTTTGGCTATGGTTTAATTGTATACCCCAGCCAAAGTTCACATAGAAAAAGTTTGTCTCTCAGAGAAGCTCTACTGAAAGGTGAAGGATCCATACAAGCTGGGACCCATCTTCTATCCTTTGTCAAGCTTTGGTATTTCCACAGAGAGAGAGAGAGAGAGAGAGAGAGGATTCTTATATAAAAGGAGCAAAATGAGATCATGTAGTGCTCTTTGCTTGTAACTCATATGTGAGACATTGCTCTAAAACACACTCCTGCCATTGACTCCAGGCCATGAGGTGGCACTACCGAGAGGCAGCTCTGATCATGGAGTCTGTATTAAGTTGTTTAGACTTTGAACTTGCAGAGCTACAAACTAAATAAACCTCTTTCCTTGTAAGCAGCTGTTTCAAACACTTAACAAGATACTGAAAAGCTGCCAAACTGTAACAGAGGTGGTGAAGTTTCTCAAGAAAAAAAATCTACAAGAAATTGATATTTGTATTGCCTCTCACTTCCTTCATTCAAACCTTTAGCAATTAAACAGATTCTATCTGTCAGAAATGTACCCTTCTACTTCTGGCACCTTGTCTGGCAGCCCCATCATTACACTCTGCACCACTCAATCTCTGGTTGTGTCTCCCTATAGTTTTTCTACTACAGTATCAGAAGAGGTACCCTTTGAAACAGATGTCAGGTCATGTAAATTCACCACCTATACTATGAAGAAACACAAACTCAACCTATCTATGCCTAACACAGCTCTATGTGAACTGGAATCAACCCTTGTCCCAGCTGGGTCTCAACAACCTCCCCTTTCCAGTCACCTTAGACTTGTCAGTTGGTCTCTGTCTAAGCTGTTCATGAGGTTTTCTTCATCCTAATTTTCCCTTTCTTCTGTTATTTTCTTTCTTTTTTTCTCCCTCCTCTTCTCCTGCCTTTCACCTGCTCACTCTTGGGCACTGCAGGCCACAGTATGTGACTCTTAGAGATAACTTTGCTGACTGCAGCTGGTGGTCTTGAGCCAGCTCATCATAGTTACTGCATGGCAATGTTTTAATTAATGTTCATAGAGGAATGTAGGAAGATTTTTATGAAAACTCAGTTTCTTGTCTGTGACAACAAATCATTGTATTTGATGATTAGATTTTTGAGTGTCAACTTGCAAGGATTTTGACATGCCCAAAGTAGCTAGTAAGACACCAGTTTTAGGTGTGTCTATTAGGGTATTTGCAGAAGACTATATATTAGATATGTTTATTAGGGATTGACTTATGGACTCTAGTACAGATGAGTGTTACCAATCCATTGGAGGCCTGCATAGAATAAGGCAGGTGAAAGGAATAACCTTTTATTCCTGGAGATGGCGCATCTACTTTTTGATCTTGGACATCTGTGCTTCTGATTCAGGGCATTTGTTTAGGGAATTAAACTTGTGTCTTTGGCTCATGTAATTCACTGGCCTTCATATCAAATCATACCACTGGCTTTCCAGGGGCTCTATTTTGTAAACATTAGATTGTTAGACTTCTAATAATCATGATAATATTAATAGTAACAAAATAATAGTAATTATATATACAATCATTCTTTGTTTATCTCTACGTCCGTACCTGCCCTCTTATCTCTGTTGCTTACTTTCAGTAAATCATGATTTGAAATTGAGATCCATAAGTATAAATATGAATATTGGTTTTGTTTCTCAGGAGAATACTTCTGACACAATTTATTTCATCTACATCAGAGAAAACAGTTTGTAAACAATTAACCAGCTAAAATAATGGCAATAAAGTTAGATTCACTGCTTCAAATGGTAAGAAGCTCCTTTTGTAAGATTTTATGGTGACAGCCATTATTTTACTGATATATTTTTATATTTGTATATATACATATATATGTATATATGTGTGTGTGTATGTATATACATATAAAACATTTAGGCCAAAAAAAAAATGTCTAGGCCCTTTGGGCTACACGCTATCATATAAATTGATTATAGCATTTCAAAACATAAAAAATAAGTAGACAAAAAGTCACTTAATGATATGTATCAGTTTTGTGTTTCAAAAAAATAAGCTAATACTGATAATATTTAATTAGGGTCAATTATTTAAATTCTTAAAGGAAGTGCTTAAACCATTACTTCTTTGGGAATCACTAAGAAATAGTCTTCCAGATATTTATTTAAATCTTCTTATTTATGATATTAACCTTATTTCTCAAGGAATAAAAGTAATTTATCAACCAACTAACAAGTAATTTGCAAAATATCAAAATATTATATAGTCACATGTTGTCTGTATTATTAACTAGTCTTTAAAAACAGAAGATATTTGGGCAGCCAATACATATGCCAACAAATTTCATTATATAAGAATAAAGTATGGTTAAAATATTTGAGTTTAATATCAAATAGAAAATTTTCCAGATTGCAAAATGATCCATATATTATGTCTGGTCAGGATAATCATTTTACCCAATTTATACTTGTGGAAATAATTTGAAAATCCTGTATTTTATTTTTCAGTGAGCTCTCTTTGCTGCATAGCAACAATGAGCTGAATAGAATCCTGTTCCTTATTGCTGCTTTTGTCTGACCATTTCCCTAGCTTCTCACTAATATAACCTGGCTGGATCCAGTACATGTTTTGCTGTCAAATCTGCCCACCAATCAGTCTAATAATGCCAAAATCATATGGAAAAAAGATCAAGTTAATTTACCTATCTTAGTTTTTTTATGTTAATTTATTACTTCAAGTTACATCTCCATCACAGTCCCCTGTCTCCATCCCTCCCTGTCCTAGTTTTACAATACATTACATTTTTTCCATTAAATGCATAGTTGATACATAAAATAAAAAGTTAGATAGAGGTATTGATTGATCTTTAAACTGATGTTATTATATATTTACTATTTTATAGTTATTATTTTTTTAAATGTTTATTTATTACTTCAAGTTACATCTCCATCACAGTGCTCTCTTTTCACTCCTCCCAGTCCCACCGTTCTACCCTCTCCTTTCTATCCTAGTCTTCTGGAGTGGAGTGTCCCTACATATCAGTCCCCCACCCCAGTTCAGCAGTCATATGAGGGCTAAGAGCTTCCACATATACTGGGGGCCTACAAGGCAGCACCACTAGGGCAAAGTGTCTCATTAGCAGGTAACAAAGTCTATGTTCCTGTTCCCTTTGGTACATTGGTTGTAGTATAGTTATCCTGTATTATATAGCTAAAATCCAACTATAAGTGAATAGATGTCATGTGCATCCTTCTGGGTCTGGGTTAGCTCACTCAGGATCAGCTTGAAGAAGACATAAGAAGATGGAAAGATCTCCCATGCTCATGGATAGGTAGAATCAACATAATAAAAATAGCCATCCTACCAAAAGGAATAAACAGATTAAATACAATTCTAATCAAAATACAGACACAATTCTTTACAGACCTGGAAAAAACAATTCTCAACTTCGTATGGAATAACAAAAAACCCAGAATAGCTAAATCTGTCTTGCACAATAAAAAAAATCAGGAGGTATCACTATCCCAGATTTCAATTTATACTACCGAGCAATAGTAATAAAAATTGACAAATATTTGACCTAGAATTATCTAGCAAAATTTTAAAGATGAAAGAGAATCAGAAAACAGTGTAACCCCTCTTATAAATTAATGTTTACAATCAACTTTATTTGTACTCTTTTCGGTTTAAAATATTTTACACAATGTAGATATTTTTAAATTAAGAACAATTAGAGATTTTAATTCCTGAAGATCAAATTATACTGTGATAGTGAGTATGCTTGTTTCTTTTTATATTGAAAGCAGAGTTAGAATGACACTTAAGCTGGTTTTTAAGAAAAAGTAATGTTAGGACCAAGACTAAGGACACACTAAAGCAAAACTTAAAATTAACATGGAATAGCATCTTTTCCATTCAATAATTTTATCTGAGGCTAGCCAGTTTTGCTTAGCTAAGGGGGAAAATTTAATAGACAAAGGGAAAAATATAGGAAGAAACCTTATCTTGTACACTTTTATATTGTTTAGTTTTCCTAATTTGGTTTGGCCTCACACTTCAGACTTAGAGATTTTTTTTTTTTCTTCAACAAAGATGACACACGCTATTTTCAGAAAACCTTGCTAAGGTGTGTAAGATCTCCATTCTCAGTTTTCTATTTTGATAAAAATAAAAGAGTAATCAAAATGAATAATTTAAAAAATACTGTTGCTCTTATTGAAATGGGAATTCTTTTCTTCCTTCTTTCAGTTAAAAATACAAGAACTAATGAATTGGATTCGGGCAGCTTTTAATTATTATGTGCAGGTTTGGAACTAAATACAGGCCCATTTATATTTCATAAGACTTCTATTTACAGTTCTACTTTGTTTATTGCTAATAATTGTACCAGATATGAAAGTAATGAATCTTTCCAGCATACCTGATATGACCTATGTAAAATTAGAAGTGAATTCAGAGGACTTTTTTTATTTCATAACTTCCCTCTGTTGATGAAAAGCAGACAAATATCATGACAGACAAATATCATGGCTCTGCTAAATGATGAGCTAGTAACTGGGTGAGACCAAGAAGTCATTGCCTAATGGCTGTTTCAGCCACAGATTCTTTATGCCCTGAAACTCTTCTGGCCTTCCTTGCTGAATTAGAAAACTTTATAGGCCATATGTTTTCTAAAACTCTATCATGTGAGGCTTCTACTCTATTAAATATGGTTTCAACTTTTCTAATTCCTTTTCCTTTTCTTCGCTCAAGTGTTTTAGGTTTTGATTCTACTCCATACACCTGTGAGGAAAGTTATCAGAGTCCAAAGTTTATGCCTTTCTTGGCTAACTATGCAAAGAATGTGGTATTAAAAATAAAAATAAAGTTAATATTATTTTCTTTCTATAGTAACAAATAAACTTAAGTAGTGTAAAATAAACTGATGACTTTGTTTTGCCATGCTGCCTTTTAATTTCCTAATGTATTTATTTTTTTCCTGAGACAGGATGTCTCATGTTTCCCAGGATGACCTTGAAAAACTCCTTGTGTATCCAAACATGTCTGTCTGTGAACTTCTTGACTGTCTTATCTCCTTAGTATTGGGATTACAGGAAGATACTAGTACATTTGGTTTCAAGAGCTTAGGATACATCTATACTACCACCTGGAAAATATTAAAAAATAGTGGATACTGTAAACAACATTGCATATTTGCCATACAAAGTGCATTGAGTGGTGAGCAAGAAATGATAATTTCTCTTTGCAAAGCAGTGGTTCTAAGGACATTAAGTTTAGCAAAAGGCCATTCAATAAATACAATATTATTATCTCAGATATACAACTTTATTGCACATTTCAAATGATACCTGTAGCAGTATTTTAGGCAATGTAGACATTTCCATATTCAAAGAGTAGCATTTGCTATGTTTCTATTACTTATAACCCAAGACTATAGCAAAAATATATTAATAATTTGTAGATACATTAAAATTATACAATATAAGTATATTGATAGATTAAGTTGCACCCATCAGACATTAGTGATTTTCTGGTGTTATCACGTAGTTCTTCCCTCTCACCCAGACTCTCCCCTGTTCTCATTCCCATTTTCACCAGCTGTGTTATTGACTTTCTTATTATGTTTATATCTTAAGTTCAATGATTCTTCTTGGATGTCAGGAAGTAAATCAGAGCTGAGACCCAGGAGAGGAAGATATCATTTAAACTTTCTCACATTGCAGGTTTTCTGGTCATTGGCAATGCTGTGCTCCCTGGGCTTGAACAAGGCTAAAATAACTCCTTTTGTTTTGGCTCTTCTGATTGTTGAACTGTAGCACAATTTCTGCTTTTGTTTCCTGTGGGCAATTTAGAAAATAAAGTATTTAAGGGTAGTTTTGTGATGTTTATTGTTTCTAAAGGTCATTTGCTCTGACCGGAAAGGTTTCTAGGCAATGAGAAATTGATTTACCCTCAAAACAGCCAGCTTCATCTTTAACTCTTCCTAATGGTCTTCGCTGGGGAATGAGAGCCTCCTTCTCAACAGGGCTGACATGGGCTGGAGGAGATGGGGGATGGGGCTGCATTATAAACATGTTAGTGTCTGGACTGAGAATCACTCACCACCTAGATGAAAGCTCGTCACCCTACCTGGCAGGCACTTGTCACAGCCTGGAGAAGACCTCGTTATCATTCATGTGGTCACTTCCATTACCTCTGTTCATACTGGGCTGACCTGCTATTAGTGACTCTAATTTAATTTCCCTCACCAGTGTCATGGGTTATTTCTTCCATTACTTGAGAGATTTAATTTACAGGGTAAACTCCATCACATGAGAGGAGGGATTTTTCATGACACTAGGAATAGGTACGCTTTAAAGACCAAGATGACTCTGTGATTTATCTTGGTCATCCCTGTACCTGGCAGTTGAAACTTCATCGAATGTTAATATATTCACATATTGATGGTAACTCTGACAGGCACTAAGCATTGTATGTTTTACTGATTTTTTTTTTTGGAAGCACTTTTTGGTGCTATTCATTGAGAGAATCTTAAGTAACAGGTAGCATAGAATTTCTGGAAAGTAGGAAAAGAATAAAAGGCAATTTCTCCCACACTTGTTCTTCTATGGATTTAAGAATTCAACTTTTCCCAGATTTTATTCAATTAGAATATTTAAAAACAGCAATAGTGGAGGAACTGTTCCCTTGTTCAAGATCAGATAAGGCTTGAGAGGTGTCATTTCCCTTCTTTTTTGAATCACAGAAATGCTACATAATGGTCATCCTGAAGGATGAACAAATAGAGGTAGAAAGGAAAGGCGCAGCAAAGTAGACTGTGGAAAATAGTGAAGTGTATTCATCATTTCATTTTTTAAATATCTTTATCATAATTTTCAGAACATCTGAGTGTTTTCACATGTTTATTTTCATTACCCAATTTCAGGGACTAGCTTAGATAATTTATTCTTTTATCCAGTATTTTTGTTTATAAACACACGGTATTGAAGGATGAGGACCACTCTCTTGGGCTGAGCTCTGACCACAAGTAACTGGTGCTTAAGGAATCTTAATAAAGAAAACAGGCATCGAACATTTTTTGCAGGGCTAGAAGTTGGAGAGCAATGTAGGCTTACTTGTTGCATTTTGCACACTGCTTATCAGAGTCCAAACTCCAAGCTAGGGTTCATCCTTCAACCTTCATTTTCTTCACACCCTAGATTAAGTCCTTCAGGAAGTATTCTGGAATGCAGTCATTTGTCCCCAATACGAAATTTTAAGTACAAAGTTATGTGTCTGTTGGGTTCTCTTGGAGGATGGAGGGCTCATTTTTAAATTCTCCCTAATGGTCTTCCTGTTTGGAATGATGATAAGGCCTGGAAGACAGGTCACAACAAAAAGGTTGACAAAGAGTACTGGGAATGACAACCCAATAGGCTAACAGAAGAGCCTGGGTTCATGGGGGACACCGCTGAATGATTGAATTCTTAGATTGCAGCCTCTGGAGTTCTAGTTAGACTGATAATGTCTGTGAAACCCAGTTTAATTGTTCTGGTTACCTTAGCTTATGAGCTGGAGCAAACCCCATTTCAATCTGATGTATTTTCAAGGCATTTGGTCCTGGGTTTATGAGATGAGGATCCTCCCATTTTTTTTTCTACTCAGTGTCCTGAGTGCTCACTTTGCCTAAGGTGCTCCTGGAAAGTGCGTCATGGTCACTACACTTTACTACTAGCCTAACTTAGGGTCTGTGACCTAAATCATGACTTTCTATTTTCCTGGCCCACCATGTCTGTTATGGATAGTTGCTTATCTGTATTGTATCTTCTGATCACCACCATGTGCGGCTATGAGTGGCCTGAATACCTGAAGTAACTTTAGGTTTGTGGCTATTAATCCTCTTAAACAATATAATGCATATAAATAGATTTTTGTCCATTTCCATTTAAAACTTTGTTGTATAGAACTTTTAAAAGAGAAAATAAAAAAAAAACATTATGCAGTGAGAAGAATCAGACTCAAAGTCTATGCATCTCATGAACACGTCTATATAGTCCTATATATATATATATATATATATATATATATATATATATATATATATGATAGCCATTCTGAAGTTGTGGACCTTCACATTGGATTTTACATTTTCATTATCCATTATATTTTTATTTACATATTCACCACACAAAAATTGAAAAATTAGTGACAGAGTTTAAACTGGAAAATTGATCAGGTTTCTATCTTCTTTCATGACTTGAATACCCATTGGTGAGTTCGTCCTTATTCATCATGAAATACTGTACTAGTATGTACATTTGTTTGCATATATACACAAATATACATATATATGTATACACATTAAAGTTATTATATATATATATGGCTAGGATCTACATTATGAGGGAGAACATGCATTTTTTTCCTTCTGAGATTGTGTGATCTCACTTAATGTTATGTATTCTAAGTCCATCCATTTTCCTGTAAAGTTTGTGATTTCTTTTTTTAGTACCATAAATAGTATACAATTTTTTATATGCACCAGATTTTCATTATTCGTTCACCTGTTGGACATCTAAGTTGCTTTCCTTGCTTGAATGAATAAGACAGCAATAAACAGAGTGCAAATATCTGTGTGGTAGGTTATGGTGTTCTCTGGATATATGCCCAGGACTGAAACACCTGAGTAATGTCACAGCTCTATTTTTAATTTTTTCGAGGAATCTCCAAGTTGACTCTCATGATGACTGTATTAATTTGTATCTCTATCAGTAGGGAGTACAGGTTCCTCTTTCTACACATACACACCAACAATTGTTATCTGATTTCTTGATGTTATTCATTATGACTGAGGTGAGGTGATATCTGCAAGTAGTTTTAATTTGCATTTCCCTGACAGCTAGGATTTTGAACACTTCTTAAGAATAGTTATTGGCCATTTGTGTTTATTTTTAAAAAAGTCTATTCTATTCCTTAGTCCATTTGTTGACTTATATTTTATATACTTGGTATTTAATTTGCAGCAATTTTTCATAAATCCTGGATGTTATCTTCTTGTCTGAAGTGCAGCTGGTAAAAATTTTCTCCCATTCTCTGGGATGTCTATTTGCTATGCTGATAGTTCCCTTTGTTGTGCAGAACTTTTAATTTTTGTGTGGTCTCATCTTTTGATATTTGGGGCTAGTTTCTGTGCTATTGCTATTCTCTTAGGAAAGCTCTTGCCTACTCCAATATTTGGAGGCGTATTCCTTACATTTCATATTTTAAAATAAGGTTTTCATTCATTTTGAATTGATCTTTGTACAAAGTGAAAGATAGGAATCTAACTTGATTTTTATGAGGCTAGATATTCAGTTTTTCCAGTACCATTTGTTGAGTAGGCTTTTTCCTCAATATATGTTTTTGCTTCCTTTGTCAAAAACTAAGTGAGCATAGCTTTGTTGTTTTATTTCTTGATCTTTTATTTCATTCCTTTGATCTTTTTGTGTAATTTCATATCAGTACCAGACTGTCTTCATCAATATAACATTGTAGAATATTTTGAGGTTAGATATTGTAGTATTCCTAGCATTGTATTTACTTCTTAGAATTGCTTTGGTTACTGGCAATATTTTATGGTACCATACGAATTCTTGATTTTTTTTAAGTTTATAAAATATGGCCTCAAAAATTTAATAGGTATTGCATTAATTCTGAAGATTAATTTGACAATATAGCCATTTTCATCATATTAATGCAATTTTCAGATAAATGGATGGAACTAGAAAAGCATCTTGTGTGAGCTAACCCAGACCCAGAAAGATGCACATGGCATGTATTCATTTATAACTGGATTTTAGCCTAGTTTAGTTTGTACAGGATAACAACTATCATACAACCAACAGACTGAAAGGAACAGGAACATAGACATTGCTACCTGTTGGTGGGACACTTTGCTTAAGTGGAGTTGCCATGTAGGCCCCCAGTGCAAAAGGAAGCTCTTAGACCTCATATGGCTGCTGAACTGAAGGGGGCTGATATGTACGGCACCCTACACTGAAGGAGTAGAATAGGTGGGAGATGGGGGAGAGGGTGGGCCTGGGAGGGGGTGGAGGGAGGGTACTGTGATGGAGATGTAAATTGAAGTAATAAAGAAACAGTAAAAAAGAAAAAGAAAGGAAAAAAGAAAAGAAAAAAGGAAACCATGATAGTCTTCTGAAAGCCTAGTTAGAAAATTAATGCTGGATAAACCAGAGCATGTGCAGACAAGTCTTCAAAGCTAAAATGATTGACCACAATATGAAGGAATGTGTTAAGTTATTTAAAGCTTGCAATGAAGGGAGGTGAGGGCATGGCCTGCCAAGGAAACACAGGTTCAGGTAGTTTCTGAGTCAAACATGAGCAACACCATGAAGGTGTCCAGGGAAGAGCAAGCTGACTAGAGGCTGGTAATATCCTGGCACACCCAGTCTTCTTGGATTCTTTGGTTTCCATTTTTCCCAGAACTACTTAATTCTCTTGAAAATACCAGGGTTTTCAAGCTGCTTTGGCACAGCCGGGAACTTTAATCAATATTATCTGAATGGGATTTTATGATTACTTAGAATTTAATTCTTGATGGTTGAACTGTTTCCTTATGAGAAGAATCCATCCTTAAGTCTCATTGTGAGATTGGAGGGAGGGCGTAGTGGTTCAGTCCAGATCCCAGCACCTTTATTAGGTAGTTTCTAACTGCCTGTAAATCTGGGTCTAGGAGACCCGTTGCTCTTCTCTGAACTCTTTAGGCACCTGCACTCCTCTACATGTAACTATCTCCCTGAAACACATAGAATTTCTTCTTCTTCTTCTTCTTCTTCTTCTTCTTCTTCTTCTTCTTCTT
>CAJQZJ010004824.1:3507579-3595201 GCA_907164525.1 Lophiomys imhausi
AAGAACAGAGCCCTGCCCCAATCCCAACCCTGGGACAATTGCCCTCTGGATAGGGCATCTTCAAAAACCCCAAGAGATCTGCAGAATATGGCATTCAAAGATGTTATCTTAAATTAAGATTTTCTTTTTTTTGATATTGAGACATATCAGCGCCTGACAGCACCCCCTATTCTACTCCAAGTAGAAGATAAGCATCGAAGAACCTCCACTGTAAGATGGTTGAATTAGTGGCAAGCCTATCTCTTGGCATGAAAAAGCCCCTTGCACCAACTGCAGACAGACTGCTGTCCAAAAAGGACAAAACTTGGTAGCAGGGAAGTCGACAGCCTAACTCTTCCAAGACAGGGTAGGTAAGTCCTTCATAATCCCGGCTCTACAACAAATGTCTGTCAGAGAAACAGGACCCAAAGGCTGAAGACTGATGCAGGAATGTATGGAGAGAAAATGGGAACTATCCAGGCAGTCATTGGTATGTTCTTTCTTAGTTTTGGAAGCTGCAGGCCCTGCACTTCCTATATAAGCAGATATATTTATCCCTCTCAGGTCTCTGAGGTGGTTGAAGAATAGACAGCTAGAGTCTCATAGTTAAATTTTGAGTTGTTTCGGAATCAAGAGGGTGTTATAGATCTAAGAAGATACTCTTAAAATGTGTTGCAAGTTAGTATGAATGTTGAATCAGATATAGACCTTTAAACTCATGGAGATGGTTAGATAGTAGAATGTTAAAGTCAGGGGCCAAATATGTATAAACTGGACATTGGGAAGGTATACTGGGCCATTTAACTCTCATAAATGTGGCATATTTATATCTGTTGTTTTGTATAATACTTACTGTTATAGAGAAGGACCATCTGTTGGACTGAAAGGGGAAACTTCTGGGGGGAAGAGGGTGGAAGGGCGGGATAGGAAGGGGGAATAGGGAGGGGTTTGTGACTGAGATGTAACTTGAAGAAAAAAAATAAAGTATTTATAAAAAATAAAAAAAATAATAAAGAGCAAAGTTAAAATATAAAAAAATAAAATAAAATATATGCTACAGGGCTGCGGAAATTGCACAGCATGTGAACTACTTACTACACAACCAGGAGGGTCTGCATTCAGATCCCAGTACCCACATACAAGACCTGACAGTGTGTATCTTCTAAACCCACTACTGGGAGGTGGGGATGGTCAGGTCCCAGGGCTCACTGAACGCATAATCTAGTCAAAACAGGAAGCTCCAGGTTAAGGGAGAGACTGTCTGAAAAATTACAGTAGAAAAATGATTGAGGAAGAAGTCCCAATGTCAATTTTTGGCATCAACATATGCAAGTGTGGGCGACCATATACATACATCCTCATATATACACACATAAAAATTAAAATTATTTGAAATGTTAAAAATATAGTTCATGTGTTTACCATTACCTAAAAATATTTTTAAAAGGAAGCAAAATTCAGTGAACTGTTTAGCTGATGCAGCCAATCTATCTGTGGTCATTTTTTCTGGTGGTTAGTAAATTGCTGAGTCTGAAGATCAGAGCCAAGCCTGCCCAGGTGAACTCAGACTAACGTGGCCCAATTTGGAGATATTTACTCTAAATATCTATTAGCTAATCAGCATATAGACCTACCTATCACAGCATGCCCTCTTTTGCAAATTTTTTTTTCCTTTTCCTGAACTGCCCAATGTTGGTACCTCACAAGGTATCAATATCTCTCTAGTTTTTCTGCAAAGTTTTCTCTGCAGTTCCTGATCTCACACCATCCCCCTTCTCTCCATCTGAAAGTTAGCAAACCACTCTACCGTCAGCACGCAAGTCAGTCTGATGTGGCCTCCTAGATGTCTGTGCTTAAGGAAGATGGAGATGGAATCAATGTATTAATAACTCTGATTGGCGAATACTTTATCCCAACTCCTCTCCAATTTGCTTGGACTCTTCATGGGATGCAGTTTAGTTTTATTATATTCTTAATGATGACTTTAAACTATCTCTGAGACTCCACATGGGATCTTCCTTCTTCGGAGTTTCCGTTTTCCCCAGAGTTTCTTCTTACATGAGAAACTACCATAATTACAGTTTCTATGTCCGTAGTAGTTACTGCTGCCATATAATAAATACATTCTTTAAACAAGAAGAAAATTAGTTCCAAAGGCTCAGAACAGGGTAGAGTTATTATTTTTAATCAACTTTTTTTAAATTTTAAAATGGCTTTTGAGTTACTGAAAAAAGGAAAGATGGCGAATTCCCATAAATCTCGCAGTCACTTTTGTTGTTAATATCTTGGCTTTCTAAGGTACATTTGTCATAATTAGTGAACCACATGTTGATGCATTATTGTTAGAGTGTGTACTTTATTTCAATTTTTAAAAAGTTCTCTCTCTCTCTCTCTCTCTCTCTCTCTCTCTCTCTCTCTGTTTCCAGGGCCTGACTCAGGATACTTCATTTAATTTGGTGACTATATCTCTTCAGGCTCCTCTTGGCTTTGACATATTGTAGAAAGCTTAATGTTCCCTCAGCTTACCTACACTTTAGACAACTTTTTGATTTCAATTTTCATAGAAAATTTACTGTAAAAAAATTGACATTCTAAATTATTCCCCTTCTCTTTATTTATTTATTTTTTTATATTCAAGTTACATCTCAATCACAATCTCCTCCCTACTTCCCCATCCAGTCCCACTCTCCCACCCTCTTCCCCCTCAATCCCCCATCCTCTTCACTTCTTTTAAGTTTAAGGTGTATCTTTTTCCTCCCAACAGCTCCCCCTTTCAGTTCAACAAATGGTTCTTTCTCTTATAACAATAAATACAATACAAAACCAACAGAAATAAATAGGCCACAATTATGAGAGTTATATGGCTTAGCATACATTCCTAATGTCCAGTCCATATGTATTTGGCACCTGACTTTAACATTCTATCCATCTCCTTGAGTTTAAAGTTCTATATCTAACTCAGCTTTCGTACTAACTTGCATCACAATTTTAAAAACATCTTCTTAGATCCAGAACACCCTCTTGATTCCTAAACAACTCAAAATTTAACTATGAGACTCTAGCTATCTATTCTTCAACCACCTCAGAGACCTGAGAGGGATAAATATATCTGATTATATAGGAAGTGCAGGGCCTGCAGCTTCCAAAACTAAGAAATGACATACCAGTGGCTGCCTGGACAGTTCCCATTTTCTCTCCATACATTACAGCATCGATCTTCAGTCATTTGGCCCCATTTCTCTGACAGACATTGATTGTAGAGCAGGAATTATGAAGAACTTGCCTACCCTGTCTTGGAAGAGCTAGGCTGTCGACTTACCTGCTTCCAAGTTTTGTCCTTTTTGGACAGCAGTCTGTCTACAGTTGGAGCAAGGGTTTTTTTCTGCCAAGAGATAGGCTTGCCACTAATTCAGTCATCTCCCACTGGAGATTCTTCGATGCTCATCTCCTACTTGGAGTAGAATAGGGGGTGCTGTCAGGAGCTGACATGTCTCGATATCAAAAAATCTCAAGTTAAGAAAACATCTTTGAATGCCATATTCTGCAGATCTCTTGAAGTTTTTGAAGATGCCCTATCTATCTCTTATATTTAGATAAGCTAATGTTGCTTGTCTCTTAGCAACTTGATTTCTGATTAGCTTAGAAAATAACTGTAATAGACTTTCATAGTACCTAACAAAATGACAGGCTTGCATGACTATTAGTTTGCATTTCTTAATTATCCTAAACACTTTATGACAATTGGTAGCAAAAGGCTGAAACTTCACATTTCATTTTTTTTTACCCCCTAACCCTTCCATCCCGCTCCTCTGGAGTGGAGTGTCCCTACATAACTGTCCCTCGCCCCAGTTCAGAGGTCATATGAGGGCCAAGAGCCTCCTCATACACTGGGGGCCTACAAGGCAATACCACCATTGAAAAGTGTCTTTTTGCCAGGGAGAGAAAACTAAAAAACAAACAAACAAACAAATAAAAAAATAAAAAAATAAAAAGTCTATGTCCATGTTCCCTTTGGTGTGTTGGTTGTAGTATAGATATCCTGTACTATATAGCTAAAATCCTACTATAAGTGAATAGATGCCATGTACATCCTTCTGAGTCTGGGTTAGCCCACTCAGGATGAGCTTCTCTAGTTCCATCCATTTGGCTGCAAATTGCATAATTTCATTGTTTCTGATAGCTGAGTAATATTCCATTGTGTAGATGTACCACAGTTTTTTAATCCATTCTTCTGTTGAGGGACATCTGGGTTGTTTCCAGTTTCTAGCTATTACAAATAAGGCTGCTATGAACATAGATGAGGAAACTTCCTTGTGATTCGATGAGGAGTCATTTGGATGTATACCCAAAAGTGGTATGGCTGGGTCCTGAGGCAAAGCTATTCCGAGTTGTTGATGGGGTAGTCTATAAATGTCAATTAAGTCAAATTAATTGATAGTTTCGTCAATTGATATAACCATCCTTTCTGAATTCCTACCTGCTGTCTGTATCAATTACTATAAGACTGAAAGCCCACCCTTGACAAAAGTGACTCCATTTTGTGTCCAGACTCTGAACCTGAGTTCTTGGAAACCCTGTGACCTGAATCTAGGTCCCTGTCCCCTAACAACAGCCAAAATAGTTGCTAGAAACTACAGAACCCCGTGACCTCAAACGAGGTACCTATCCCTAGCAATAGTCAAAATAGTTCTGAGAAATTATTGCCCCACTCTTCCAGATGTTCTTGCAGACAAGAAAATTTAGCCATTTGTAGTTTGACAGACACCAATTGGGTGTTGATTCCCCTATGTTCCTCCAATCATGATAACTTGTTTATTTCACTGCATGGACACCCCTTGATTCTGCTGTTTGAAGTTCTCTTCATCCTCTATTGCATTGCAATGACAGGGGAGACTGATCTCAAGATCACAACAAAGTCCTTTTGTGCTTGTATAAGAATCTCTTCTCAACTTTCAGGCATGACAAGACCAATATTATGTTCTCCAGCTACAGCATTACACAAGGGTATCTCTCTTATTGGATTTTTATAATTTTTGCCTCATCCTCATGTTATGTTGTGGCTAGGGACACACACATTTAGGCTGATTTAATCTTCATCAAGATTTCATTTCTTTATTATTATTGAACTCCTTCTCTATCCTGGATCATTTTTCTTTTATGAAATTAAAAGAGAGACCCATACTTTCTTTTGATTGGAGTGAGGAAGGGATGTCTTCTACACTTTCAGCCTGTATTTACATGGAGTGAAAAACATATTTTCAACCATTCTATGTTTCCTTTTTATTGACATTATTCATCCTTCAGGTGACCAACTGGATCACTATTTATCATTTTCTGTCTGTTTTATATGTATTTTTTGTTTTGTTTTGGAACTAGACTAAATGTTTCAAGGAAACACTTATGTAATATATAACATTGATTTCCTACTGTTAAGGTCATTAGGTAGTTTGTTTTTCAATGTTTATTCACTACTTCAAGCCACATCTCCATTACAGTGCCCCCTCCACCCCTCCCAGCCCTATCCTTCCACCCTCTCATCCTACTCCTCCAAAGTGGGGGGTCCCCACACATCAGTCCTCCACCCCAGTTCAGCAGTCACATGAGGGCCTCCTCACACACTAGGGGCCTACATGGCAACACCACTAGGGCAAAGTGTCTCATCAACAAAGTACATGTTCTTTTTCCTTTTGGTGTGTTGGTTGTACAATAGTTATCCTGTACTGTATGGCTAAAATCCAATCATAAGCAAATAGATGCTATGTGCATCTTTCTGAGTCTGGGTTAGTTCACTCAGGATGAGCTTTTCGAGTTCCATCCATTTGGTTGCAAATTGCATGATTTCATTGTTTCTGATAGCTGAGTAGTATTCCATTGTGTAGATGTACCACAGTTTTTTTTTTTTTTAATCCATTCATCAGTTGAGGGATATCTGGGCTATTTCCAGTTTCTAGCTATTGCAAATAAGGCTGCTATGAACATAGATGAGGAAATATCCTTGTGATTTGGTGAGGAATCATTTGGATGTATCTCCAGAAGTGGTATGGGTGGGTCTTGAGGAAGAGTTATTCCAAGTTTTCTAAGATATCACCAGACTGACCTCCATAGTGGTTGTACAAGTTTACACTCCCACCTGCAATGGAGGAGTGTTCCCCTTTCTCCAGAACCTCGCCAGCATGTGCTGTCATTTGAGTTTTTGATGTTAGCCATTCTGACAGTTGTGAGGTGGAATCTCAGTTGTCTTGAGTTGCATTTCTCTGATGATTAAGGATGCTGAGCATTTCTTCAAGTGTCTCTCGAGCATTAGAGATTCCTCTTTTGTGAATTCTTGGTTTAGCTCTGTTTGCCATTTTTTGATTAGATTATTTGGATTCTTGGTGTTTAATTTCTTGAGTTCTTTATAAACTTTGGATATTAGCCCTTTGTCTGATGTGGGGTTGCTAAAGATCTAAAGATCATTTCCCAATCTGTAGGTTGCCGTTTTGTTCTATTGACAGTGTCCTTTGCTTTACAGAAGCTTTTCAGTTTCAGGAGATCCCATTTATTGATTGTTGGTCTTACAGCCTGAGCTATTCGTGTTCTGTTCAGGAAGTTGTCACCTGTGCCAATGAGTTCGAGACTTTTCCCACTTTCACTTCTATTAGACTTAGTGTGTCCCATTTTATGTTAAGGTCTTTGATCCAGTTATATTTAAATTTTGTACAAGATGATAAGTATGGGTCTGATTTCAATCTTTTACATGTCGACATCCAGTTAGACCAGCACCAGTTGTTGAAGATGCTGTCCTTTTTCCATTATACGGTTTTGGCGTCTTTGTCTAAGATTAAGTGACCATAGGAGTGTGGGTTCATTTCTGTTTCTACAATTCAATTCCATTGATCAACTGGTCTGTTTCTATACCAGTAATTTGCTACTTTTATTACTATTGTTCTGAAGTATAGTTTCAAATCTGGTATTGTGATACCACAGATGTTTTTTATTGTACAGGATTGATTTAGCTATTCTGGATTTTTTTGTTATTCCATATGAAGTTAAGAATTATTTTTTCCAGGTCTGTAAAGAATTGTGTGGGTATTTTGATGGGAATTGCATTGAATCTGTATATTGCTTTTGGCAGGATGGCCATTTTTATTATGTTGATTTTGCCTATTCATGTTCACGGGAGATCTTTCCGTCTTCTGATGTTCTATTCAATTTCTTTCTTCAAGGACTTGAAGTTCTTGTCATACAGGTCTTTCATTTGCTTGGTTAGAGTTACCCCCAGGTATTTTATATTGTTTTTGGCTATTAAAAAGGGTGTTGTTTCCCTAATTTGTTTCTCATCCCATTTATCTTTTGTATAAAGAAGGGCTTATGATTTTTTTGAATTAATTTTGTATCCATCCACCTTGCTGAAAGTGTTTTCAGTTGTAGGAGTTCTCTTGTGGAGTTTTTGGGGTCACTTATGTATACTATCATATCATCTGTAAACAGGGATAATTTTACTTCTTCCATTCCAATTTGTATCCCCTTGATCTCCTTTAGTTGTCTTATTGCTCTAGCAAGAACTTCAAGCACTATGTTGAAGAGATATGGCAAAAGTGGGCATCCTAATCTTGTCCCTAAATTTTTTAAGAAATGCTTTAAGTTTCTCTCCTTTTAATTTGATGTTGGCTACTGGCTTGCTGTATATCATCTTTATTATTTCTAGGTATGGTCCTTGTATGCCTGTTCTCTCCAGGACTTTCAGCATGAAGGGGTGTTGGATCTTGTCAAATGCTTTTTCAGCATCTAGCGAGATGATCATGTGTTTTTTTTTTTCCTTAAGCTTGTTTATATGGTGAATTTTGTTGATGGATTTTCATATGTTGAACCATCCCTGCATTCCTGGGATTAAGTGTGCTTGATCATGGTATATGATACTTTTGATGTGTTCTTGGATTCAGTTTGTAAGTATTTCACTGAGTGTTTTCACATCTAAGTTCATGAGGGAAATTGGTCTGAAATTCTCTTTCTTTTTTGGGTCTTTGTGTGGCTTAGGTATCAGGGTGACTTTGACCTCATAGAATGAGTTTGGCTGTGTTCCTTCTGTTTCTTTTTTGTGGAAGAATTTGAAGAACATTGGTATTAGCTCTTCTTTGAAGGTCTGGTAGAATTCTGTGTTGAAACCATATGACCCTGGGCTTTTTTTGATTAGGAGACTTTTAATGTCTGTTTCTATTTCCTTAGGGGTTATAGGACTGTTTAATCTGTTAACCTGATATTGATTTAACATTGATAAATAGAATCTATCAAGAAAATTTTCCATTCCACTCAGGCTTTCAAATTTTGTGGAGTATAAAATTTTAAAGTAAGACCTAAAGATTCTTTGCATTTCCTCAATGCCTGTTGTTATTTCTCCCTTTTCATTTCTGATTTTGTTGATTTAGGTATTCCCCCCCACACACACCTTTTAGTTAATTTGGCTAAGGGTTTGCCTGTTTTGTTGATTTTGTCAAAGAACCAACTCTTGGTTTTGTGGATTCTTTGTAATGTTCTTTTTGTTTCTAAGTTGTTAATTTCAGCCGTAAGTTTGATGATTTCCTGACTTCTGCTCCTCATTGGATGTTTGCTTCTTTTTTCCAATTCATCTAGTTTGGCTGTTAATGTGCTAATATGCACTGTCACAATTTTCTTTTTTTTTTTTTAAGATACATTTTTTTAATGTAAATCTTTTTTTTAATAATTTATTTTTTATTTCTTCAAGTTACATCTCAATCACAATCCCCTCCGTACTCCCCCTCCAGTCCCACCCTTCCACCCTCCTCCCCCTCAACCCCCCCATCCTCTTCCCTTCTTTTTTTTTTTTTAGTTTAAGGTATTTCTTTTTTCCCCCCAACAGCTCTCCCTTTCAGTCCAAAAAATGGTTCTTTTTCTTATAACTATAAATACAATACAAAACAACAGAAATAAATAGGCCACAATTAAAAGAGTTATATGGCTTAGAATACATTCCCAATGTCCAGTCCATATGTATTTGGCACCTGACTTTAACATTCTACTATCTAACCATCTCCATGTGTTTAAAGTTCTATATCTAACTCAGCTTTCATACTAACTTGCCTCATAATTTTAACAATATCTTCTTAGATCCAGAACGCCCTCTTGATTCCTAAACAACTCAAAATTAAACTATGAGACTCTAGCTATTTTCTTTTTTAAGGCACTTAGTGCTATGAACTTTCCTCCTAGCACTGCTTTCATTTTTTTCCATAGGTTTGGGTATGTCATGCCTTCATTTTTGTTTGATTTCCTTCTTTATTTCTTCCCTGAGCCAGTAGTTAATTAGTATAGAGTTGTTCATTTTCCATAAATGTGTGGGCTTTCTGTTATTTTTGTTGTTGTTGAAGTCCAGCTTTATTCCGTGGTAGTCTGATAAGATCCAAGGGATTATTCCAATTTTCTTGTATCTGTTGAGGCTTGCTTTTTGTCTGACTATATGGTAGATTTTGGAGAAGGTTCCATGCAGTGCTGAGAAGAAGGTGTATTCTTTTGTGTCTGAGTGAAACATTCTGTAGATATCTGTTAGGTCCATTTGGTTCATGACCTCTGTTAGGCTCATTATGTCTCTGTTTGGTTTCTGTCTTGATGATTTGACATTATTGTGAGTGGGTGTTGAAGTCTCCCACTACTAATGTGTGGGAACCAATGTGTAGTTTAAGCTTTAGAAGAGTTTCTTTCCCAAATGTGGGTAGCCTTGTATTTGGTGCATAGATATTCAGAATTGAGATGTCATCTTAATGAATTTTTCCTTTAACGAATATGCAGTGCCCTTCCCTATCTTTTTTTTATTAACTTCAGTTGAAAGTCTATTTTATTTGATATTAGGATGGCTACTCCAGCTTGCTTCCTGGGGTCATTTGCTCGGAAAACCTTTTCCCAGCCTTTTACTCTGAGGTAGTGTCTATCTTTGTTAGAGAGATGCATTTCTTGTATGCAGCAAAATGATGGGTCTTGTTTACAGATCCACTCTGTAAGCCTGTGTCTTTTTATTGGGAAGTTGAATCCACTGATGTTGAGGGATATTAATGACCAAAGTTTGTTATTTCCTGTGATTTTGGTGTAAGTGGTGGTTATGTGTTTCTTTTAGCTTAGCTGCAGTGGAGTTTTTTTCTTCCTCTGTTTTCCTGGGTGTACTTAACTTCTCTGGGTTGGAATTTTCCTTCTAGGATCTTATATAGGGCTGGATTTTGGGTAGATACTGTTTGAATTTGGTTATGTCATGGAATGTCTTATTTTCTCCATCTCTGTTGATAGAGAGTTTTGCTGGGTATAGTAGTCTGGCCTGGCACCTATGTTTTCTTAGGCCCTGTAGAACATCTGTCCAGGCCCTTTTAGCTTTTAAAGTTTCTGAGGAGAAGTCAGGTGTAACTGATGGGTCTGCCATTATATGTTACTTGACCTTTTTCTCTGACAGCTTTTAATATTCTTTCTTTGTTATGTACATTTGGAGTTTCAGTTATTATGTGGTGAGGGGAGTTTCTTTTCTGATCTAATCTGTTTGGTGTTCTGCAAGCCTCATGGAATTTTACCGGCATCTCTCTCTTTAGGTTTGGGAAGTTTTCTTCTATGATTTTGTTGAAGATATTACCTGGACCTTGGAGTTGGGAGTCTTCTCTTTCCTCTATGCCTATAATTCTTAGGTTCTGTCTTTTCATTGAGTCCTTGATTTCTTGGATGTTGTGGGTGAGAACTTTTTTAAATTTCTCATTTTCTTTGGTTGTTGTACTGATTTCTTCAATGGAATCTTCCACACCTGAGAGTCTGTCTTCCATCTCTTGTATCCTATTTTTGATACTCATGTCTATAGTTCCTGTTCTTTTTCCTTGATTTTCCACCTCCAGGATTGCCTCTGCTTGTGTTTTATTTTTTAATGTTTATTTATTACTTCAGGTTACATCTCTATCTTTCCACCTCTCCCAGTCCCACCCTCCCTCTCTTTACCCCTTATCCCTTCCAACCCACTCCTCCAGAATAGAGTTTCCCTACATATTAGTCCCCAGCCCCAGTTCAGCAGTCAAATGAGGGCCAAGAGCCTCCTTATACACTGGGTGCTTACAAGGCAGCACCACTAGGGCAAAGTGTCTCATGGACAGGTAAAAAAAAAGTCTATGTTCCTGTTCCTTTTGGTGCATTGGCTGTAGCATAGTTGCAATTCACAGCCAAATGGATGGAACTAGAGAAGCTCATCCTGAGGGAGCTAACCCAGGCTCAGAAGGATGCACATGGCATCTATTCACTTATAATCAAACTTTAGCCATATAGTACAGCATAACTATGCTACAGCCAATGCTTGTGTTTTCTTTATTGCTTCCACTTCCAATTTCAAGTCTTGAACAATTTTACTCATTTTATGTTTCCTGCTCCAATTTGCTTGTCTTGATCTGCAAATCTTTCAACTCTTTCATCACCTTGTCTCTTTCCCATTCATGTTGGGTTGAGTTGGCTTGGAGGTCTCCAATGGTATTCTCCACTGCTTTCATTTGTAAAACTGAGGATTCTTTATATTCTTTCATGGATTGAATTTCTTCTTGTAAGCACTCTATCATTTTCTTAAGTATGCCTTTGTCATCATTTTCATGTGTTTCAGCTGTGGTGGGATGTTCACGGCTTGCTGTGTTAACCTTGCTGAATTTTGTTGGAATGATGTTTCCATGATTTTTGTCAGTTTTGTTCTTTTGCTGACCTTTAGCCATCTGGTGTCCTTAGCTGATTGTTCCTGATGTCTTCTGGCCCTGATGCCAAGTGGGGAGCTTTGGTGTATAGTCTGTATAATCTTGGTGGTCTGTAGCTCAACACAAGCTAGGTGAGGTCTTGAGAAGGTTGCTAGTCCTCAGTGGGCCCCCTGAAGCTCACCCCTTTCCATTGTGTCTCAACTGGGAACTCAGGGTTGGGATTATATGGGATGCACTATTGCAGCTTGCAGAGACTTGGGTTCTAGCAGGTCTTCCTAGTGATGTCCATGGGCTCGGAGGACAACAAATTGTGTGTTAGAGCAACAGATCTGCTGCTCTGTGTATCTGGTCAGAGGGTCAGGTCTGGTTGTAGTCCCCCCAGGAGGCTTCTTCTAGGTGGTCCCTAGGTCACCTGTGTGCCTCTCGGCCTTCAGCAGTAAGCCTTTGTAGTCTGAATCACTCAGGTGACGCACAGAGGCCAAGAACTTGCTGTTCCTGGGCTGGGGTTGTAGATGGTGAAGACAGGGTATCCCACTGAGAAAGGGCAAGGTGCACTGGCTTCAATATGGACACCACACCCTATCTGCTGGGTTTGGACTCAGTGGAGTCCTGCACCTTTTTAAACTGACCACCTGCCTTTCCACCAGCTACGATCTTACTGTTTTAGTGGCACCCCTGTTCTCTCTTGGGTGTTGGAGTGATTGTGTAGAAGCTATACGCTGGAAGCTGGGAGGTACCTCTATCTGATGGTTGGGGCTGCCTGCCAACTCCCTGCAGTGATTGGACTCGTGTACTGGTACAGGAAGAGCAGCCCTCTGCCCTGTCCCAGCTCAGTGTTCTTCCACGTGATTGTATATCCAGTAGAAGGACCTGCATGTCCAACACCTTTCTGGGTAAGCCCAGATATGCTTGCATCTGCCAGATTGCTGCTCCACTGGAGATAAATCAAGGTGGTCCCACAGTTCTCCTGTAGCTCAGAATGCACTGTGGATCGCTGCCATAATGGTTTCACCGAGAATATACCTGTTCCCGAGGCTCCGCTCCGCTGGTGCTGGAATGCTGGCATGGAAGTTGGGTGCCCTGAAGGCATGTGAGTACCCCTGTCTGGGGTTTGGAGCCATTCGCTGGGTATTTGAGTGGCTCATGCCTACGTCCGCTGTAGTATCTGTAGCCTCCATGCTGTGTCGGTTGGCCTGGGTTCTGTGCTGCACACCAGTTCCCTTGGCTCCCTGTTTTATATGTTGTTTTTAATTTGATATTTCATGATTCCATTTTCTTTCCTTTATTTGGCCTATAAATCCCACTTCTTCATTTATTAAATTTTAGTTGGCTCCTTACAGTTCAAAATATACTAGGTAATCTAAATCTGCATTTACACAACATTCATACCTCTTCACAAATAGTGCAGATATCATAGGGTGTTGTCCAGCTATTTCCTCTGAATTAGAACATTCCCTCTTAGAAGGAGGCATCTTAAGTTAATCTCATGAAGTAAGGGAAACTCACAAGGCTCAAGAGGTTCCTGAAAGTGATAAATTTGTATGCCTCTCCCCACACCATTGCATAAGCAATATAAATTGCTGGAGAAAAGAGACTGCTACTTACTGTCTTGCCTGAGAATTGTGTAGGGAGCTCAAAGGTTGCAGTTTTCCTGAGTTGTTACCCAGTGCAAATGGGCTTTTCTGTGGTGCAGCTACTTTTTAGTCATCCATGATCTTGACAGTAACCACAATAAACTCTTTGGTTAATTAAGCTAGACTTGTATTGAATTGTTTCTATGGTCTGTTACTACTGCACTATCTGTGGTGAATAGGCATTTGTTCACTTCTTCCTATTAGAAGTCATATTACAAATGTATCCCAGTCCTTCATTTGTATCCTTCTGACATTGCTAGCATTTACTTCATGCTGTAATTGTGGAATGCATTCTTTTATTTTAAAAAATGCGAGCATTCCTTTTGTATCAATTAACAATAGAAAAATTTGAAGAATTTTAACTTTCTTCTTTTCATAATATTCATTTCTGTTGTGTTACTTTCTGCCTCAAGAACTTACAGCTTTTTTCTTTTTTCTTTCTTTTTTTTGCAGATCTACTGAAAGTATATTTCTTCTCTTGTGTATATGTTTTTTTCCTGTTTTGTTGTCATTCTTGAGGGATGTCTGTTGGTATAATTCTAGCTTGTTTTGCTTTGCATTTCCCATTTTCTTCCCCTCATCTGGAATCCCAATTACACATGTGCTGCATTATAAAATTGTACTTGGTTTGTTAGATGTTATTTGTTCTTCTTTTTTTTAGAAGATGATGTTTTGTTTTAATATTTATGTACTTTTATTTTTTTCTTTATTTTTTATTTCTTCAAGTTACATCTCAATCGCAGTCCCCTCCCTATTCTCCCCTCCAGTCCCACCCTCCCACCCTCAACCCCCCCATCCTCTTCCCCTTTTTTTTTCTTTTAAGTTTAAGGTATATCTTATTTCCCCCTACAGTTTCCCCTTTCAGTCCAACAAATGGCTCTTTCTCTTATAATAATAAATACAATACAAAACAACAGAGGTAATTAGGCCACAGTTATGAGGGTTATATGGCTTAGCATACATTCCCAATGTCCATCCGTATGTATTTGGCACCTGACTTTAACATTCTACTATCTAACCATCTCCATGAGTTTAAAGTTCTATATTTGACTCAACATTCATACTAACTTGCAACACAATTTTAAAAGTATCTTCTTAGATCTATAACACTCTCTTGACTCGTAAACATCTCAAAATTTAATTATGAGACTCTAGCTATCTGTTCTTCAACCACCTCTGAGACCTGAGAGGGATAAATACATCTGATTTTATAGTAAGTACAGGGTCTGCAGCTTCCCAAACTAAGAAATGACATACCAGTGGCTGCCTGGACAGTTCCCATTTTCTCTCCATACATTACAGCATCGATCTTCAGTCGTTTGGCCCCGTTTCTCTGACAGACATTGATTGTAGAGCAGGGGTTATGAAGGACTTACCTACTCTGTCTTGGCAGAGCTAGGCTGTCGACTTACCTGCTTCCAGGTTTTGTCCTTTTTGGACAACATTCTGTCTACAGTTGGAGCAAGGGGCTTTTCCTACCAAGAGATAGGCTTGCGACTAATTCAATCATCTCCCACTGGAGATTCTACAATGCTCATCTTCTACTTGGAGGAGAATAGGGGGTGCTGTCAGGAGTTGATATGTCTTGATATAAAAAAATCTGAAGTTATGAAAACATCTTTGAATGCCATATTCTACAGATCTCTTGAGGTTTTTGAAGAGGCCCTATCTATCTCTTATATTAGAGTAAGCAGATGTTGCTTGTCTCTTAGCAGCTTTATTTCTGATTAGCTTAGAAAATAACTATAATAGGCTGTCATAGTACCTAACAGAATGACCGTCTTACATAACCATTAGTTTGCATTTCTTAATTATCCTAAACGGTTTATGACAATTAGTAGTAAAAGGCCAAAGCATCACATTTCATTTTTTTTTCTTTACCTCCTAACCCTTCCATCCCATTTCTCTGGGGTGGGGTGTTCTTATATAACAGTCCCTCATCTCAGTTGAGAGGTCGTATGAGGGCCAAGAGCCTCTTCATTAATTGGGGGTCTACGAAGCAGTACCATCAGTGAAAAGTGTTTCGTTGCCCGGGAGAGAGAACTACTAAACAAACAAACCAATAAGCAGACAAATAGATAAAAAAGGATAAAAAATAGAAAAAAATATATATAAAAAATAAATAAATAATTAAAATTAAATTGGGAAGGTACACCGGGCCATTTAACTCTCATAAAACTCTCATAAATGTGGCATATTTAATTCTGCTGTTTTGTATAGAATTTACTGTTATAAGAGAAAGAACCATTTGTTGGAATGAAAAGAGAAGCTGTTGGGGGGGGGAACAGGGTGGAAGGGTGGGACAAGAAGGGGGAATAGGGAAGGGTTTGCGACTGAAATGTAACTTGACAAAAAAATAAAGTACTTATTAAAAAAAATAAAAAAAATAAACAAAAAGTCTATGTCCAAGTTCCCTTTGGTGTGTTAGTTGTAGTATCAATACCTTCTACTATATAGCTAAAATCCTACTATAAGTAAATAGATGCCATATGCATCCTTCTGAGTATGGGTTAGCTCACTCAGGATGAGCTTTTTAGTTCCATCCATTTGGCTGCAAATTGCATAATTTCATTGTTCCTGATAGCTGAATAGTATTCCATTGTGTAGATGTACCACAGTTTTTTAACCCATTCTTCGGTTGAAGGACATCTGGGTTGTTTCCAGTTTCTAGCTATTACAAATAAGGCTACTATCAACATAGATGAGGAAACTTCCTTATGATTCCCTGAAGAGGCATTTGGGTGTATACCCAGAAGTGGTATGGCTGGGTCCTGAGGCAAAGGTATTCCAAGTTTTCTAAGATATCGCCAGACTGACCTCCATAGTGGTTGCACAAGCCTGCATTCCCACCAGCAATGGAGTAGGGTACCCCTTTCTCCACACCCTCACCAGCATGTGTTGTCATTTCAGCTTTTGATCTTAGCCATTCTGACAAGTGTGACATGGAATCTCAGAGTCGTCTTGAGTTGCATTTCTCTGATGATTATGCTGAGCATTTCTTCAAGTGTCTGTCAGCCGTTAGGGATTCCTCCTTTGTGAATTCTCTATTTAGCTCTGTCCCCCATTTTTTGATTGGATTATTTGGTTTCTTGGCATTTATTTTCTTGAGTTCTTTGTAGTTCTGGATATTAGCCCTCTGTCAGATGTGGGGTTGGTGAAGATTTTCTCCCAGTCTGTAGGCTGCCGTTTTGTTCGAATGACAGTGTCTTTTGCCTTACAGAAGCTTTTCAGTTTCATGAGGTCCCATTTATTGATTGTTGATCTCAGGTCCTGAGCTGTTGGTGTTCTGTTCAGGAAGTTGTCACCTGTGCCAATGAGTTCGAGGGTTTCTCCCACTTTTTCTTCTAGTAGATTTAGTGTGACCGGCCTTATGTTAAGGTCTTTGATCTACTTGGACTTAAGTTTTCTACAAGGTAATAAGTATGGGTCTAATTTCATTCTTTTACAAGTGGACATCCAGTTGGACCAGCACCATTTGTTGAAGATGCTGTCCTTCTTCCATTGTGCCGTTTTGGCTTCTTTGTCAAAAATTAGGTGGCCATAAGTGTGTGAGTCTATTTCTGGATCTTCAATTCGATTCCATTGATCTACTGGTCTGTTTCTATACCAATACCATGCTGTTTTTACAACTATTGCTCTGTAGTACAGCTTGAAATCTGGGATGGTGATACCTCCAGATGTTTTTTATTGTACAGGATTGATTTAGCTATTCTGTTTTTTTTTTTTTTGTTGTTGTTGTTCCATATGAAATTGAGAATAGCTCTTTTCAAGTCTATAAAAAATTGTGTTGGTATTTTGATAGGAATTGCATTGAATCTATTTATTGCTTTTGGTAGGATGGCCATTTTTTTTCTTACTTCTTTTTTAAGCATCTTAGCCAAGGAATGATGTCTCCTCAATTTGGCTAATCCTTACCTCTACTGGATATACTCATGAGCTCACTAATGGCATTTTTTCATTTCTGTTACAATGTTGTTACTTGCTTATATTTATATATTTTCTTTATTTACATTTTCAGGGAATTCACGTCTTTCAGTTCAGATCACCCACCTGTCCTTATGTATTTTCTACTTCTCTACCAGAATAGTAAAATTAATTATAGTTACTATAAAGTCCTGTTCTGTAATCACAATGTGAGCATCATATCCTGGTGATTGCTTGCTCCCTTCAGACTGTAGTTTTTTGCTTTTATAATGGTTCATAATTTT
Organism: Lophiomys imhausi; assembly: GCA_907164525.1. Classification (NCBI taxonomy): domain Eukaryota; kingdom Metazoa; phylum Chordata; class Mammalia; order Rodentia; family Muridae; genus Lophiomys; species Lophiomys imhausi. The sequence continues at coordinate 3,525,091 of CAJQZJ010004824.1, forward strand.
TCACAGAAAACTGGCTATATTGTGATATGCATAGGAACTTCTTTTTATGTTTATTTATTACTTCAGGTTACATCTCCATCACAGTGCCCTCTTTTCACCCCTCCCAGTCCTGCCCACCCTCCCTCTACCTCCTATCCCTTCCATCCCACTCCTCTGGAGTGGAGTGTCCCTACATATCAGTCATATGAGGTCCAAGAGCTTCCTCATACACTGGGGGCCTACAAGGCAGCACCACTAGGGCAACGTGTCTCATTGACAGGCAACAAAGTCTATGTTCCTGTTCCCTTTTGTGCATTGGCTGTAGTATAGTTATCCTGTACTATATGGCTAAAATCTGATTATAAGTGAATAGATGCCATGTGCATTCTTCTGAGTCTGGGTTAGCTCACCCAGGATGAGCTCTACTAGTTCCATCCATTTGGCTACAAACTGCATGATTTCCTTGTTTCTGATAGCTGAGTAGTATTCCATTTTGTAGATGTACCACATTTTTTAAAAAAATCTATTTCTCAGTTGAGGGACATCTGGGTTGTTTCCAGTTTCTAGCTATTACAAATAAGGCTGCTATGAACATAGATGAGGAAACTTCCTTGCCCAAAGCTCCAAAATCCTTTGATGTCATTGATTTTATCTTTTTTCCCCTGTCTTTGGGTTTCCAAAAGAATCTGTGTTCAGAGAGTCTAATTCTTGCAGTCTTTCCAGCTAAACACTTATGTGTGGTACCAATGTGACCCGTACTGAGAAGTTTGGCTAGGTAATGTTTGGATGATGTTTCAGTAGACTTGATGTCTCTATGACTGTGTATTCAGCAATGCAGTATCACTAACCACTCCCATTCTTGCAAAGTATGTGTTTTACTTCTAAAGTGACCAAGAAGACTAAAACACAGTGTAGGAAGAAGGCCCTTTCTTCAGCTAGTGCTAAAGTAATTATTGGCAAATTCTTCTCTCTTCTACTGAGTGTGACTTTGTTATGCAGAACACCTTTCTTCTATTTACATTTTCCTTGCTACACTTTCTTGTATCTTAAAAACAAAAACATCTTGGGAATTTCAGATGCAAAGCCTTGGAAAGGATAGGAGACTTTACTAGGACTGATGACCAGGGCTTTTTCCAGCAAATTGTCAACATAATCACCTAAATGCCTTAAACTTAAACAGGTTTGTGGTGGCAGTTAATTCGGTTCTGTATAATCTGAAAGCAACTGTAACATTCTAGATGGACGCTTATCTCCATGGGTAAATGTACCAATAACCTTATGTTTCTGATAACTCCAAGAAGAGTCATTCATTTTCAGCTCATTTAGCCTTTCTTGTTGGTTAGGAGTAGTGTATTCTAAGCTATTTATACATGCAAAGGTCTTGACCAGTGAGGTGCATGCTTCACTTTCTCTGACATTTCTTGTATTTGTTTCACCAAAAGTTCCTTAAATGTCTTAGTTCTACCTTCAGTCTAAGTAAGTTAAAAAAATCTTAGCCATGCAACAAGGAATATTCTGAAACAAAGAAGACCTAAGTATCCTGTCAAACATGATAGGAACTATCACAGTGAATGTAGGTACAGATTAACAAAAATGCTGGATGTGCTAATTTCTTGACACAATTTGCATTTTTTCTCATTCTTTCCACCTGTTATCCTGCCCTCTTAACTACTCTCAATAAAAACAATGATTCTATATTTCACTGAAATCTGAAGTTGTAGTTAGTGACCTACTAAATAATTGATCCACCAGCATCTGTGGTAATTTTGACACATAACATCATATTATTTTTATTCTCCCTGAATGAGGAGTGTTTCTCAATGATCCCAGGGAAAGACAGCAGTAAAGTCTTCTGGAGGGAGATCTTCCTACAGCAGGGGATTCATGTCAATATGAGTACAGAGCTTGAGGCATTATAATATACCTACGTGATATCATCTGTGATCTGGCTGTTTCCATAATTCCTGATGTGAGTTCATATGCACCGATTTAGGAAACTGAGAAAAGTGAAGGACAGGAACCAGGCAGCTTGTCTGATGAGTAGGAAGTGAATGTCACAGTCCTGCTAGATACCAAGTCCTTTGCAGCCCACAATCATGCCTGGGCTCTCTAGTAAGCTGGTTCAACCTGCTGATCCTCAGACATAAAGAAGAGGCACAAGGACTGTGGTGCTGACCCAGCATTGTGGTAGAGTGCTGACAGGACAAGGCCCTGGAGCCTGTGGCACAAGAGCATCTTCCTTGACAGGGTTCACAAATCCAATGGGATAGGCAGGGCATCTCCTGTCTCAGCAGCACCAGCCATAGTGTAAATGTCAGCAAAAAGAATGGCAAAGCAGTCTCTATTTTCTAGTCCTCTCTTAGAGGGTTCCAATAACTGAAGCCGGCTCTTCTTTCATTGTTAGTCTTTTAAACGAGAGGTAAAGAATAGCATCAGCCATGTTAAAATTTTGTCTCCAGGTGTCAACTACAGAGAAACTTGGAACAAGAGAATATGACAAATGACATCTAAGGACAAGAATTATCTAGGAAGAAAAAAACAAAAACAAAAACTCCCGAGTCACACATTTTACAAGTTTTGCAAAAGTTTATTTTGAAAAGGTTGAATTATTATTCTATTCAAATATAATATACTAAAATAGTTTATTGGTTAAAAGTAATAGAACCTATATCACAGAGTGGTTTTTGTATTGTAATTGAGAAAATGTCACAATATGGTGGCTGACATAAAAATACAGGATATGCTGTGAGTGAATAAAGAAGGACACCCCTCCTCTCTGCCTGCAGAGAATACATTCTAATAACATCAGTTTATTTCTGGAGCCAACAGTAGTACCAAACCTTCTATATTCACTAGAATTTTCTCATGTGCATATATCCATTAATATCTATCTTATGAAATATTAGCTAACAATAAAATAGAACTCTTAAAACAAGAGTTAAGCAAATGTCTCCTCTTTCTTTTTCTTCTCTCTCTTTCAAAACTTCTCGTTGTTCTTCCAACTCTTCAGTGTAAGGATGTACTTTATGTCTTTCCCTGGGCATAAGTGAGTTTTCAGCATCAGTATTCTTGTTCCTTGAAGTCAGTTCTAAGTGGAATAATGGATACTCCAGGGCTGTGAGATGGCGCCAGTTGATCTGATACTGGAGAGGACAGATGGGAGAATAGCACAAAAGCACATGGACATGGTAAACAGAGATGCTTCAGATACAGGAGAAGCTCTGTGAAGGGAACAGATTCCATTGCCTGCTAGAAATTGGGAATAATATAAACTGTATCAGTTGTATATTTGAAATTTTACATTTAATGTTTTCAGACCACAGCTGACATCAGGTCAGTGGAACTACAGTGTAAAAACTGTGAATATGAGGTAGTGTTATATATAGAATAATATATATTTAGAAAATAAAATTTTTGGTCACCATCCTCCCACCTACACAAAATACCCAGAGTCCTCTGAGCAAGACAAATGGGAAGAATTCAAATTCTACCGGTGGTAAGGGCACTGGGGGAAATGTTTTATGATTTACTAATTATACTCTCTGTCATAGCATGATACTATATATTTGGAACATTGCAGATATGAAACTCTGCATCTCAGAAAGTACTTTGGAGTTTAAATACACTGATAAATGGGCAGAGGGTCAAGTTGTAGGGTAGGAGAAATTTGGTGGTATGTTGACAAAAGTGTCATAGCATTGAGTTATAGGGATTTTTTTTTCTGTGGTGTAAATGCTCCTGCCACGGCTAATTTCAAGCTACTGTGGTCTAAACTGATTTGTAGAGATTTGAAATTTCCAGTCAACTACATTTTCTGGCATGTTTGGTGAGCCAGACGTGGCTTTGGGTTATTGTGGCCAAGAAATGCATTGTAAAGATTCGGTGTTAGTTCGAGTGCTACAGGATCCATGACTTGAATTAATAGTGGGACTATAAAGATCTGCTAATTTCTGCTAATTGGTCATGAGTCTAGAAATGGAAATGAACATTAAAAAGTCAGAACAAGTGATATGGCAAAGAGACTCTGATGTAAGATGTTGTCATACTCCAAATTGTGTCTTGAGTGGCAAAAGAAGGTCCACATTTCAAAGGGCTTTAATGGCACAGCATTCCACAGTGGAAAAGAATGTCATACTTCCAGAACTGTGCCTGTCCTATAGTGTAACCACCACACTGTGTATACCGCCCACTTGCCAGTCACTTAAAATCACAGAGTAACCATCTTTGCTTTTATTGTGTTACCTTACCCAATGGGAGGCAATTTGGTAATTTTCATCAGGTCTGAAACAAGATTGCACACGATGAAGCTCGCAAAAGTGCGTTTGAGATCTGTATTGTAACTAGTTTGCATGACACCCAGCATGGCCTCCCCTGGGAGCATACCTTGAGACAGATTGGGATGCAGGCCATTTATTTTTCAGGGCTTCTCTCTGAATGTTATCTGTCAGAGGAAGGAGAAAAACAAACGTGGGCTGGGAGCACAGCTGAACTTCCATGAGGTTGCAACAAAGACTTCATTCGATCCTACGGGAATTCTAGAGGGATGACTGCAGAGATGCCTTAAACTGAGGAAGAGTGTAACTAGAGTTTTTATTATGACGTAGGAGAATGCTATTAGATATAATCTACTCATAGAAGGAGGCACATGCTTAGCTGTGATTTTCTTCAATCCAGGACACCCCGGAGAAGGATAAATGACAGTATAGACTTCGGCACTCCATGAGGCTGGTGGGTGAGTGCTGGAGTCCTAGACTAGGATGTGGGTTGCAGAGCAGAGTACAGCACAGCACAGCTCTGTGTATCTGGTCTTTGTTTTAAAAAAATTGAGGTTGCAAATAAAGGTTAATTGTGGTTTTTTGTACATATATACTTTGATTTCCATTTTACTCTTTTTTTATTTATTTATTTTTAGGTAAGGTCTCTATATGAACTAGGCTGGTCTCAAACTAAGAGATCCTCTTCCCGCTCTGGGTCTCCCTAGCCTTCTGAGTGCTGAGATTAAAGATGTGCATCACCAAACCTGGCTTGTACTTTGTTCTTACTTGTACCCCAACTTCCACTTGCAGAATGTAGACTTAAGTTTATAAGTACATATGCATATATATGTATATGTAGGATATGAAAGTAGAGAGGGGGTCAGTGAGAGGTGAGGAAGGAGGTAGGAGACAGCAGGAACACAAGAAGGTAATGGAATGTATGTGACAACAGTACATCTTGTTTTCTTAAAACACAGTTAAATTACAGGCTAGGATTACGCAAAGTGGTATTGTGTATGAGGCCTGGGATCCAACCCTCAATATTATCGTGGTGTGTGTGTGTAGGAGGATGTGGGAGGACTAAAAAAGGAAGTTATACTGAGACACATTTCAAGGCAGACATTTCCTTCAATGAGATCACACATTTCACTAAATAAATTCTGTTTTGTTCAACATAACATTCCATGTCCCTCATTGTTTGCTCATATCATGATTCCCTTTTTCCCCTGAAACATTGCATTTTAACACTGTGAACTAGCTCAAACATCAAGAACATTTAGTGTTGAACCCATTACTTATTGGTTCCCCAGAATTCTAATGGTGGTGATTACTTTCCCAGTATATTCACAAATGGTAATGAGATCATTTTATTTGACTATAACAAGTGAGAATGCTGAGGCCATCGTACAGACCTCTTCCTTCAGAGAGCATTTGGAATGGCTTTCAGACCAGGTAGCCAGGTGCTGTAACAACTAATATTCTTCCTGGGACCCCCAACACAGCACTGAGCACTCGGTTAGCCTCCTCACTGAGCTTTGCCTTTCAGTCTCTGTTTCTGTAGTGACTTATCCAGTGTTCACTGCTCCTCAGCCTATCTTCCCCAGTCTCAGTTTATGGTGGTTTGGTTTTGCTGTTCTGAAAGGAGTAAGGATGGGTGTTTTTCTCACCATCAGGGGATCCACGGATGCACTGCTGAGCAGCTGTGTACAAGTCATTTAGTCTGTAGAAGAAAGGTACACGGAAAGAACTAGCTGGCCCTTTATAGTGTTGCAGGCCAGAGTAGAGACTTGTTATGAAGAAGGGATGAGATAGCAATCTCAAGTTTGGGCTTATTATACTGGAATACTGAAGAACCAAACAGTAAGGATGGAGAATAAAGGCATATATTTTGAAGGGTATGTGAGTAGTGTGATGTGTTCTAATGGGACCCAGTGTACTCTATACAGGATATATAAAAGTTTAAATGTGCATATAAACGAGTATTAAGTTTATATGCAAAATATTTTAAATAGTATCTAACACAGCTGTCAAGACAGATTCACGGCCTACAAATAGTATGGGAATATTTAATTTTAGATTGTTTGTCTTAGTATTTTGGGTAAGAGAACATTATGTTTAATATGGAATATGACATAAATTTGTTATATTTTAAGGAGTTGAATGTTTAAAGTGTGATCAGCTACAAATGGGGATGGCTTAAATTAGTTAGCATTAGCTATTTACATAAAGAAATTATAATAAATATATTCATTCAGATGTCTGTTGGATGATGTTTTCAGTATATCTTTTTTAACTTCTGGGATGTTTTAAGATTTAATGTGAGCATAAGATTTAATGGGATACCCAAATCTCTTAATGCTTTTCACCACAGGTCAGTATGATGCCTATAAATTTTGTTTAGATTAATCCTTTTTTAATATTTATTTATTACTTCAGGTTACATCTCCATCACAGAGCCCTCTTTTCCACCCCTCCCAGTATGCCCTCCCACCCTCTACCCCATATCTCTTCCATCAAACTCCTCTGGAGAGGAGTACCCTAAGTAACAGTCCCCCGCTCCAGTTCAGCGGTCATATGAGGGCCAAGAGCCTCCGCATACCCTGGGGGCCTACAAGGCAGCACCACTAGGGCAAAGTGTCTTATTGACAGGAAACAAAGTCTATGTTCACGTTCCCTTTGGTTGTAGTATAGTTATCCTGTACTATATGGCTAAAATCCGATTGTTTAGATTAATCTAAAGTGTTGTCAATTGCATAAGAGCAACATGATATGAATTGTGCACAAAATGTCACAAGCTTGATTTCTAAGACTTGTTTCATCTTCAGAGAGTAAAGCAATACACTAGCTGAACTTGATTTTATCTCTGTACATTTTCTTAGGTGACAACTTGTGTTAGTTTTATGTCAACTTGATATAAGCTGATGTCATCTGAGAGGAGAGAACCTCAGTGAAGAAAATGCCTCTGTAAGAGGTGGCTGCAGGCAAGACTGTAAGGTATTTTCTTAATTAGTGATTGATGGGAGAAGGCTCAACCCATTGTGGGTGATGCCAGCCCTGTGTTGATGGTCCTGAGTTTTATAAGAAGGCAGGCTGATCAAGCCAATGGGAGCAAGCCAATAAGCATCACCCCTCCATGATCTCTGCCTCAGCTCCTGGCTCTAGGTTCCTGCTCTGCTTGAGTTCTTGTCCTGGCTTCCTTTGATGATGAACAGTGCAGAGCAAGTGAGCCAAATAAACCAAAGTTAGTTTGGTCATAGTGTTAAGTCACAGCAGCAGTAACCACATCAAAGTCACAACTAAATTTTTAAGAGGATACAGTATTTGTTGTGTATATATATGTAGCTTAGAAAAGAAAATAAAAAAGGTGCTGTGTAACAATACAAATATCACTTTTTGTGGTTGTTTATTTGGGTATGTCAAACGTGGCAAATATCCTGTTCCCTTTGAGTTTCTTTTGTGTTTCATACTTAGAATTAAAAGGGAGATGCTAACTTAAATTACTTTATTTCATATGTGTAGGCATTCGGCCTATGTGTATGTCTGTGTACCACTTGTGTGCTAGGTGCCTGAGAAGGCTGGAGGAGAGTGTCAGAAACCCTGGAACTGGTTACAACTTCCTATGTGGGTGCCAGGATATATATATATATATATATATATATATATCCAATTTTCCAGTGTTAATATTAGTGGCTTATTCTCAGAATAGCAAACTTTTACTTTATTGCTTCAGGTTACATCTCCATCATAGTGTCCTCTTTCCACCCTTCCCAGTCACACCCTCTGACCCTCTACTCCCTAATCCTTCCATTCCACTCCTCTGGAGTGGAGTGTCTCTACATATCAGTCCCCCACCCCATTTTGGCAGTCATATGAGGGCCGAGAGCCTCCTCATACACTGGAGGCCTACAAGGCAGTACCACCCGGGAAAAGTATCTGAATGACAGGGAGAGAAAACAAACAAACAAACAAAACAAAAAACAAAACAAAACAAGTCTATGTCCATGTTCCCTTTGGTGCATTGGTTGTTGTATAGATATCATGTACTATATAGCTAAAATCTGACTATAAGTGAATAGATGCCATATGCGTCCTTCTGAGTCTGGGTTAGCTCACTCAGGATGAGCTTTTCTAGTTCCATCCATTTGGCTGCAAATTGCATAATTTCATTGTTTCTGACAGCTGAGTAGTAATCCATTGTGTAGATGTACCATAGTTTTTTAATCCATTCTTCCGTTGAGGGACATCTGGTCTGTTTCCAGTTTCTAGCTACTACAAATGAGGCTGCTATGAACATAGATGAGGAAACTTCCTTGTGGTTCAGTGAGGAGTCATTTGGATGTATACTCAAAAGTGTTATGGCTGGGTCATGAGGCAGAGCTATTCCAAGTTTTCTAAGATATCGCCAGACTGATCTCCATAGTGGTTGCACAAGCCTGCACTCCCACCAGCAATGGATGAGGGTTCCCGTTTCTCCACACCCTTGCCAGCATGTGCTGTCATTTGAGCTTTTTTTTTTTTATTAAATACTTTATTTTTTTTCTTCAAGTTACATATCAGTCACAAACCCTTCCCTATTCCCCCTTCCTGTCCCACCCTTCCCCCCTCTTCCCCCCAACAGCTTCCCCTTTCAGTCCAACAAATGGTTCCTTCTCTTATAACAGTAAATACTATACAAAACAGCAGAAATAAATATACCACATTTATGAGAGTTAAATGGCCCAGTATAGCTTCCCAATGTCCAGTTCATACATATTTGGCCCCGACTTTAACATTCTACCATCTAACCGTCTCCATGAGTTTAAAGTTCTATACATTTTCAATTTCTGTTACTAGTTCCTTCAGGGGTGTTTTCATCAAAATAGGTTAAATTCTTTTTTGTTTCTTGAAGTTTATTTTTGGAAAAGATATTAATTTTTAAAATTTATTTATTTATTGCTTCAGGTTACATCTCCATCATAGTGTCCTCTTTCCACCCCTCCCAGTCCCGCCCTCCCACCCTCTACCCCCTAATCCTTCCATCCCACTCCTCTGGACTGGAGTGTCCCTACATAACAGTCCCCCGCCCCAGTTCAGCAGTCACATGAGGGCCAATAGCCTCCTCATTCACTGGGGACCGACAAGGCAGCACCACTAGGGCAAAGTGTTTTATTGACAGGGAGAAAAAAAAAAGTCTATGTCCATGTTCCCTTTGGTGCATTGGTTGTAGTATAGATATCCTGTACTATATGCTAAAATCTGACTATAAGTGAATAGATGCCATGTGCATCCTTCTGAGTCTGGGTTAGCTCACTCAGGATGAGCTTCTCTAGTTCCATCCATTTGGCTGTGAATTGCATGATTTCCTGGTTTCTGATAGCTGAGTAGTATTCCATTGTGTAGATGTACCACAGTTTTTTAATCCATTCTTTGGTTGAGGGACATCTGCTTTGTTTCCAGTTTCTAACTATTACAAATAAGGCTGCTATGAACATAGATGAGGAAACTTCCTTGTGATTCAGTGAGGAGTCATTTGGGTGTATACCCAGAAGTGGTATGGCTGGGTCCTAAGGCAAAGCTATTCCACGTTTTCTAAGATATCGCCAGATAGACCAAAGTGCCTTTACCATCAGATTAAGCCATGGAGTTAGAAATTACTGAGAAAATTATTATTTTAAAAAATCACTCATTTTTACATAAGTGCTATGTTCTATTGTACTGCTATTCTGTTTATCAGAAAACCTTGCCAAATAACTCCCCCAGAGAAAACACCCCACCCATATTAATTTCAACCTTTGTAAAATACCGTGGGCTTATGTCTCCTAGTGAAAAGGCCTGAGACCCTAGGAGGTCCTTATGCCATAAAAATAAAAACACCAGGACCTTTTAATATACCAAGGCTTAGGCCTTAGCTGGGCAGACCCTGAACTAGTTTATCTATGTTAACCTGACCAGCTAGCCCCATCCAGTCAGATGGCTAGCCATACCTTCCAGGCCTGTAGTCACATCATATCTCCTCCCTAGCGTGCCTGAGGCTTTGGTCTGCTTTCATTCTTTTTAAAAAGAGACCAGGCTTCTAGTCCAGCTAGTCTGACTTTTTCCCGCCTTTCATTCAGGGCCTCTCAGTCTGTATGCATGGATTCTAATTGCTGTAAGTTGGGCCCCAAAATGTCATAGAAATCCAGTTTATATATCCTGGCAGAAAAGGCCTTCCTCTTTCCTCTTCCCAGAGTTCCTTTCTCCCTACCAGGAAGGCCTGCCTTCCTATTTCCACAGCTACAGGCTGTCAGACGTTTATTAAATCCAATCAGAGAATGCCTTAGGTAGGTGAGGAAGGATAGAGACACAGCTTCACACAGTGTACCCCAACAAACTTTTTGTTAATGAAGTTGTGTGGAGGAAGAGATAAAGTGATAGAGGACACTGGAAGCAGGAGCCACCTGTAGTACTGAGGGCCAGCCAGACTCCAAACAGAAAGCCCAAGTGTCTTGTTTTGTTTCTGGATAACTCTTTTTGAATTATTATTTAATTAAATAACACATAAGATTTCATATTAGATATTTAGTTAATGAGGGCTTGGTGAGGAAGTCATTGTCTTCTACAGACCATGTGTTATAATGACACTTAGCAAATTCTGACAGTGAATACAACTAGCTTCCACTGCTTGTTGGTATGAAGGTAGTAAACAGATCTTTGCATTTTGACTGGACAACAATACATAACAGATAAGCTATAAAATACTGATTTGCATTATAAAATACTAACTTTTTATTGACTATGTTTACAGCCATTTACTGCTTGTGTCAAGGTTAGCCTTGTTAAGTGATTACAGACAATTTTATTAAAATAGTACATACTCATTTTATTTTAGAACAAGAAATAGATTTCATTCTAATTTATAACTTACAAAACTATGCTATTTTCCTGTTCTAGGGTGCCAACTACTCACCCGAGGATGGTGATGCCTGAATAGTTCATACATCAACTTTCTAAATGTGTCCAAGTTATAGCATGCCCCAGACTTGTTCACAGTAGAAGTGAGTGACTGTATGCTCCAGATCTTGTCTTCCCTGACAACTTTCCTCATACCAGTGGGAGAAAACAGCAAGCAGGATAGAACAGTCAGGTCTCTGTTCAAAATCAAAATACCCAAATGGCTCTTGGCTTCAGGTAGTGTATACTTTTCTATTCACCACCTTGTTCATACTCCCATTTCTGAATTTTCTTTTTCAGACACTGTGCTTTGGATCCACTTGCTGAGACTGGTATATCCATGATCTAATGAGTCATGAGTGAGAGATTCCTGTGCTTACAGGAGAACCTGTGCCGGGTCTGCAGAAGTTACAGGTGAAGAAAGTACTGAGAAAGTCAATCATCGCCCTTCAGTGTGAAGGTCATGCTAAGGTCATGCCAGCTTCCCTGCACACTTTGAAGGCTTGTTGGCATCCCATAGGCACTTTTCTCAAGTCCCATTGTAGATAAGGCTTTCTGGCTATGCACACACTTCCCTAGCATCGTGGAGGCTAAGACAGAGTACATGATGCCATTCTTTAATGTAGCAATCCTGTCTTATATCTCGGCTGTGTCTATGGTAGGAGTAGTTTCACTTGGTCTTCCAATTTATTCCCCCAAGCTTTCAGCAGACATGGGGAGAGGCTAGGGCCATTCACATTTGAAGGTCACATTCACAGAATTAATGGTTTATATTCTAACACTCCAGAGTAAGACACTGCCACTTTATCACCATTTGACTCAGTTTCTGTAATCATCATGTTCCACCACAGAAATGTTGTATCAATTTCTAAAATTGTTAGTCTATTGGCATTTCACCAGTGATATTGTCTTTGAGTCCTTTGGGTTAGGCTAAACGTTTCTTACTGGCTGCAAGGATGGTCAGGTCACAGCCTCTAAAATGATTCCTTAAGACCCCTGTGTTGCAGAAGCCAAGAGACGATCCATGGTTCAGTATGAAGTCTACCAGATCCTTTGGAAGGTTTTGGATAGGTGCCATCTGAATTCCATTAGCTACTATCCAGTTCAGCAACATAGATATGTCCAATGACTGTAGAATATTGTTGTGAGAGGAGGTACATTGTTCACCAGGAGCAAGACAGGTGTACTTGGAGGCCCAAGGACCAAGTGTGGGAGGGAAGGTGTGGTATGGATGCATCTTTTAGAGTAAGGATTCCTTCTTGAAATTAACCTTCCTTCCTTCCTCCCTTTCTTTGTTTCTTTCTCAGTTCATTTCTTCTACCTTTCTTTTCTTCTCTTTTCCTTCCTCCTTTTTTTAATCTGTGACAATATAAGTAACATATCTCTTGATACTAACACTTGACAAAAAAATTCTTCATGGTGAGGCAATTTGTAGTTAATTTTACTTATCCAACACACATATTTTGAGTACGTATCACATTTCAAATGCTTTGTAGATTGCTAAAGATGAAGAATCATTGAACAAAGAGATGCAGGTCTCACTGTAATGAAGCTGGTAGTACAGTCTGGTGTTTGATTAATTATGAAAGTAATCACTTTTACGATTTAAGATGAAACATATTCTTCTATCTCTAACACTAACAGATGTTTCACAAAGGCGAGAGTCTTTGTTTTCTTTTGACTGACTTATCTTAAATATCCAGAACAATGCCCAAAATACATTAGTTTCTTGATGACTATTATGTTTAAAGAGAATGAATTAAAAAATTTACTTTTGTTTCAATGTCTCTTATATGCTAAGCATTTTATGGGCTCATGTAAATGTTACTGGGTGGATTTGGGGGAAGTTATACTTTTTGAAAATTTCTGCTCTAATTCACATATGCCAAACCTTCCAATACTTTGGCAACTCATGCATTTTGATATTCTTAAGAGTACGATCTTGTGCTAGAGAACTCTCTTTTCTACAAATACTACATATTTCCTACAGTCTTCCTTCTGTCACTCAGATCTAATCAGTGTTGTCCTCTATCAATGAGGCGGCTGAAACGTGATTACCACTGACAGAACTGCAGAGCAGTGAGCTTCCCCTAGAACTTTTGAGATCAATAACCATTTGTGTCATGTTTCACCACAGGAACACCAAAGTGACAAAAAGATGCTGACCTGCTTCATCTTTCAGATCTTCAAGAAGAGTGTCTGCAGATTTTGTCTGTGTTGCTCTCTTTACCAAACTCCAGAAAAAGGGTGGCCTCTTACATGCTTTTATCTTCCTTCTGTATATAAAATGAAGGCCATATATGGTAGATGAAATATGGCCCCAGCAGTGAGTCCTGACTCTAGAACTAACTTGATGGCTGCATGAGAGTAAAAAAGACTTGCTCAGCATTACAAAACTAGAATATTAGAGAGCACATTATTGTTGCCACCATAAGGTAAGAAATATCTAATCTAAATTGTCATAAAAATCTGATCATCTCAAAATTATTTTTCCTAATTTCAGGAAGCCAGGCATTCATGGCTTTAAATAAGAAAAGTGTCACCTGTAAATAGAGAGCTTGTCATTGCGCACATTTTTTGTGTAGCTGCTTGGTGAATCTTTATTACAATTCTGGTTGAATAGGATATATAAAAATTATTAGATATTTGTTATATTCATGGTATTATGATAATGAAAGTAGAAAACAACTGTCTTTATTAATTAGGGATAACTTTTTTATAAAAGAGAATTTCCTAATTTCACTTCTGTTGCTATGACAAACATCTTTGCCAAAATAAAGTGAGCGGGGATAAAGGTTTATCCAGGTTTCAAATCTAGGTAACAGCCCATCAGAGCAGAGAAGTCATAGTGGCAGAACATGAAGCAGCTAGTCATGACACATGACAGCCAAGAGCAGAGCTAAATACATGCATGCATGCCAATTGCTTGTTCTCAGCCAGTTCCCTTCAGTCATATATGCCCGGGACTCCCTGACTAGGGAATGCTGCCCCCTACAGCGGGCTACTCAATTAGCAATCACTACAATCTCCCTAGGCATACCCACAGGTCAATCTGATCAAGTTAATCTCTTAATTGAGATTAACTTACTTTCTCAAGTGATTCTAGATTTTATGAAATTAAAAGTAACCAGCACAGAAGAGAATTCCTAAATTTCAAATGTGAGGTGGCAAGCTATGATTGGAGTAAACACTCTATATCAGATCTGGACCACACAAATTCTGAATGCAAATCAAAAATCATGAAATGGAGAGCTTCTCAACTGGGAGGAAAAGATCCTTGAGTCACTAGGGTTCTGTAGTGACTTTTACTATTATTGGACATAGCCCCACTGAAGCATCACACATTTTCTTATTCTGATGTGCAGATGTCAGGTGGGAGGGGTGCATGTCTTGGTCTGGTTCTGTATCCCTGTGATTCAAATTGTTGGGTTATGTGGATAGGCTTAGAGAATAGTTGTGTTGGCTGGAATAGTGGATAAATATTGTGAGAGGATAAGACTAGGCTGGGACCAAGAAACACAGACATGATATCAGTGGAAAAGGTAGTGGAAGGGTATAGTACACAGGGAACAAAATGTAAATTGAGCATCTCAGAAGTGGACTAATTGAAGATGAGGCCCCTTAAAAGAGTTCTACCATGCTTACAAGTGCTATGTACAGTACATGGACTTATCTAGAATGATCTTTGTAACTCTAATCATAATTACTCTTCTGTAACTCGGTCAGAAACGATAAGTACTAGAGTACTAGTTGTTTTTTTTTAATTGTCCTTCATTTCTGACTTTCTAATTTTTTTCAAATACTTACCCTGCTGCAAACTTGTTTTAATCACAAATGTGTTGACCACTGTTACTGTGTTACTGTAGCTTTAGGGAATGAAGTGTCTTTTCTCTTGGACAAAGATAAGGACCATCTCTGTTTTTATACCAGAATCTTGCTGGGAACAAACTTCTGACTGAGCGTCATAGTCTGTGTACCTACATATTTGTACTACTTTTTTCAGGCTTAGGAAGGATTTTCCTTGTCTCTGCCGTCTAGACATACCTCTGTTCTCTGACATTAAAATATCAAATCTACTAAGTGTCTTTCTTTTTATCAAAATCTTGAGTTTCTCAAAACATATTTCTATTTTTATTTGTTATGTCTGTACATCCCATGGGGTGGGCTTTTGAAGGTGAGAACAGCACTTACGCATACCTAGTGTAATGAATAATACCCCTGTCCACAAGCCTTGTGCCTTGTGCTTCATAATAGAAAATGAAATCTGGTGATGGAACAGAAAAAAACTTTTGAACTCAAGCATGTTTTAATGCAATCCCGTATTTTGATTTCTCCTTAATATTCCTTATACCCCAGCAAAATCTCTTCTTAACTAAAAATGTGTGTGTTGGTGGAGGGTTGTGAGGAGTGAAGCTCTATTAGTAAAGAGAAAATACTCAGATGAAAAAGGCCTCAAATAGAGAAGATCAATAGGCTGTGAAGGCAATTATCTAATTCATCTGGGTCACCCTCACCTTTATTGCTGAAAGAACTGGCTTTACTTCAACTCAGTCATAAAACCTACCTATGGGTTATTAGCAAGAAAACAGGCAAGCACTTCTTCCACTCTAACTACAGTTAAGAACAATTATGGTATTAAGTTCATGGATACTGGAGAGATTAATAGACTTTTCAAGGAGTTTTATGGACAATTATATGTGAATGATAACTGCAGTATGTGTTAAGAGAAAAGCCCATATATCTGCATTTCCTTAAATGTGAACAAATTTTGGAAGGAAAAAGAGAGTTTCTTGAATAAAGCTATTCTTCCTACTTAAAACTGCCAAATCCCCCCACCCCCAAAAGACAAAGCAAGGTCAGTATGCAGTCAGACCCATTAATGCTTAGCATGCGAGCTTTCATTAATCTTTTGTAGATTGTATGATAATAAGACTTTTATCTTGGAGGTTCCCAGACTGGGGTTTGCTTGACATGTTTTATTAAGTGCTCTTTTATGCCATCTTAATACCCCAGCCTGGTATTTATTAAAATTTTCATTTGTTAAATCATATATTTCTGTGCAGTCCTTTTATTTGAAATCTTGAAAGTGTTCTGTGGTGACTTTTTGTTGATGCCTGTCTCATTCTGTTGGCAATGTGATATGTGGAAGGTCCCTCTCCTTCTCTCTTCCTACCATGTCTACTGCACATCACATCTGCTGGTTCTGCCCCATGACACTATCTAACAGAAGCAGGCTAAAGACTTTTCTCTGCAGGGACCTACTCCCCATCAGTTCTCCACTTAAAAAGAATCTAGTCCATAGAGAGTTTTCTGAAAATGAGTGAACTCAGAAGTGTTTTTTTTTTTCTGTAGAATGATAAAATAATATTTTCCTGTTACCCTGATAGCCTTATATTATATAACTCTAATTGCGTTTCTTATTTTAAGTAATGCATTCTAGGAGAAGTAAACATAGTCAAGCTGTCAGTCAGTATAATGGTTGAACTCTGAGTAGCTTTTATAACAGATGACCTCCCCACAGGCATTTTAGGGAGTAGTTATGTCCCCTTGAACTGATTCACTTTCACATCCAAAATATTCATTTTAATATTATCATGACAATTTATTAATTTTTAGTGTATGATATCAACTTTTATTGAACATAATATTTAAGGGTATGAAATAAGTTGTACTCTCTAGAAAATTACATGAAATAATTTAGAAATATGAATTTCATTTGAAGTAATAGGATGCCCAAAGAAAAACATCTCTAAGAATGAGATGTATTTGAAATAAGTAGATACTTTTGTCTAATTTTTATTACATTAGCTGGTCAATTGTGTGTGTGTGTGTGTGTCTGTGTGTGTGTATGTGTGTGTATGTGTGTGTGTGTGTGTGTGTGTGTGTGTGTGTGTGTGTGTGTGTCTGTGTTTGCTTGCATGTGTGGAGGTCAGGGGAGAACTGATTGGAGTTGCCATTCCCCTTTCAGCATTTGGGTTCTCGGCTGGAAGCCCAGGCTCAGTGTTGCTGTGCATACCATTTATACCCCCTGAGTTGTCTTGCCAGGCAAGGAGAGCGCAGTTCTTCTGAGGACTCCATGGAAGCTGCTATTTGTTTCAGACTACTACAATATGATATACAAGTCTCAAAATAAAGGTTATTTTAAACCTTGGTCCATACAGGGCCTTTATGATTGCAAAGCATTGTCTTGTATATTGACATTGCTTTTATTAAGAGTAGTAAATAACTCCTTGATTATCTCTTTTGTATACTGCCATAGAAATCTTAATAACATGCGTTCCCCCACAGCTCAGTGGCACACCATATAAGAAAATACTTCTAAAGGCTTCCTTTTTTGTTTTAATTTCTTTTTTAATCTTCCAGATGCCGGGTGTTTTATTCATATCATAAAGCTATTTATGATTTCAAACAACACTCTGTCTTGGGAGTCTTTTTCCTGATGGCTAAGAATATCTGCATCTTAAGTTCTTACTTACTTTAGTCTCCTAAAGGATGGCCACTTAATTGTTTAGCCCCTTTTCTTTTCTCCACCTTTTTCTTTAGAGTGGGAAACAAAAGCTGGCTGCTCCCTGAGAACACCTAGCACTTCCCAGCAAGCATTTCTCTACTGCCTTTTCATCCTTCCCAAACACAGCAGCATCAAAAACAGTACATTCACTCTGAATGAGCACAACCATTTCTGATCCTAGAGATAGAGAGGAGCAAACACACTGTGAAACTTTGCACTGGGAGCAGCAGCTTCACCAGCTGAGGAAGCCTTTCTGTCAGGCTTTGCTGCATCATTGTCTCCAGCTCTCCTCTAAAGATGGGGACCTCTCAAAGCTAGCTTCCCACTCACCTCACAGACAATCTGCCGAATTTCATATCGTATTTGAAATTGGGCATGCTACCTCTCTCCTGTATACTTCCTACTACCTACTTTGTTTCCACCTCAGGGAAGTGGGCTTGGGCTTGCTCTGACACAGAGCTTGGGCACCCACTGGAGCTACACCTTTCCCACCCCAAAGGCCTCAATCCAGGACCTTTGCCCACATCAACTTCCCACTTTAGCTGTCAGGATCAGGATCAGCAAGGAACTGTTTTACTTTCCAGTGTGAACCACTGTTTCTTTCTACAGAGGGGAAGTGTGTATTTTCTAATCCTTTCTGCCCTGGCCCAGGGGAGCTTCAGATGCTTTGCCAAAGTTCTGAGTGGCTTTTCCTGCTGCAGGAGGTGCTGCCTCCCGTCTGCTGACTTAGAGCAACAGTCATGGTTCTTCCCTGTTCATTTCAACTCTCCACTTCACTCTGATACAAAACCTGTGCAATCCCCTACCTGGAAGGTGGCCCATTTTATCCAACATTATATTCCTAGCTCTGCTATTTCCAAATGGGTTTTATCTAAGGAATAAAGTTGATATACTTGCAATCCATTCTAGGGTGTATTATTAGGATTTAAATCAAACCTTAGAATAAGGTTTTTCTTTGTATCACGTTACAATATGATAACAGTATCAGAGTAAGTAAACTCTATAAAATTACGGTTTCTTAACAGGACAAATAAGCCTTTTTAGGTTTTTAGATCCTATCTAATCTACTTCATCTGTGACTAAATTATTCAGGGAGATCCCTACTATATTTAACTTTCAGATTTTAAGAAAATATTAGTTTCTCATGTCACCTCAAAACTTTCCAGAGAAATAAAACCCTTGAATATAAAGTATTAACCTAACCATTCTAAGTGGGCATAAAATGTGTTACCAGTAATTATTACTTCAGATACTTAACTAAATTCCAAAGGTGACACAGATTAGGGCCAGTAATTTGTAGAGGGCACTAAGATGCTCCGATTCACAAGCATTTCTGGGAGAGCTGATTTAGGAAGTTATAGAACATACCTAGACAAACTGCCCAAGAGGCTGGATTATCGGGGGAAGTCAAAGCAAGAAAATTTGTGCTCTAGGGCAGGAGGCAAGTTTGGAAGGGGGTGGAGTGGGTCTGAGTTTTGAGAGTCTCAGTCTGTGGCTAGCTTCTGTGTTTTAGTTGGAGTCCTAGAGGAAGCAGAAGTGAAAGACAAGATAGAAAGGAAAGCTTATGCATATTAAATACTACACAACCCTCATTAACATATAAAACATATATACATATATATAAGAAACAGTAGCATGGACAATTTGTGGAGCTTAATAATCAGGGAAGTGGGGACCAAGTAAATGGAAAGACTGCAGTGAGGAAGAAGTGAATGTGCATGTCAGAAAGTCCACTTCTGGGCTTGTGGCACACATAAGCATGACGCAGTGTAGCTTTTGCCTTCACAGAGGCAGGGACATTGTAAATCTGTCTTGCTGAGGACATTCTTGATCTGAAACTCTTTGAGCGTTTCAGATAAGAAATAAAAGAAAACAAATGCAATACCATGTCGAGGATAGAATGCGATGACTTCTGGAAGTGTGTTGAAAATTTCCCTTGAAATCAAGAAATCAAGGACTCAATGAAAAAAATGAAACCTAAGAATTATAGGCATAGATGAAAGAGAAGACTCCCAACTCCAAGGTCAAGGAAACATTTTGAACAAAATCATAGAAGAAAACTTCCTAAACCTAAAGAAAGAGATGCTGGTAAAATTCCAAGAGGCATACAGAACACCAAATAGATTGGATCAGAAAAGAAATTCCTCTCACCACATAATAATTGAAACTCCAAATGTACAGAACAAAGAAAGAATATTAAAACTATAAGAGAAAAGGGTCAAGTAATGTATAAGGGCAGACCCATCAGAATTACACCTGACTTCTCCTCAGAAACTTTAAAAGCCTGAAGGGCCTGTGTAGACATCCTGTAAGCCCTAAGAGACCATAGTTGCCAGCCTAGACTACTATACCCAGCAAAACTCTCTATCAGCATAGATGGATAAAACAAGATATTCCATGACAAAACCAAATTTAAACAGTATCTACCCATAAATCCAGCCCTACATAAGATCCTAGAAGGAAAATTCCAACCCAGAGAAGATAACTAGACCCAAGAAAAAGGAGGAAGCAAAAAACTCCACTGCAGCTAAACCAAAAGAAACACACAACCACTACCTACATCAAAATAACAGAAAATAACAACCTATGGTCATTAGTATCTCTCAACATTAATGGATTCAATTCCTCAATAAAAAGACACAGGCTTACAGAATGGATCTGTAAAAAAGACTATCATTTTGCTGCATACAAGAAACACACTACACTAACAAAGATAGACTCTACATCAGAATAAAGGGCTGAGAAAAGGTTTTCCAAGAAAACGGTCCCAGGAAGCAAGCTGGAGCAGCCATCCTAATATCAAAGAAAATAGACTTTCAACTAAAATTAATAAAAAAAGATAGGGAAGGACACTTCATCCAGATGACATCTCACTACTGAATATTTATTCCCCCAATACAAGGGCACTCACATTTGTAAAATAAACTCTTCTAAAGCTTAAACCACATATTGATCACCACACATTAATAGTGGGAGACTTCAACACCCCACTCACACCAATGGACAGGTCATCAAGATAGAAACCAAACAGAGAAATAATGAGAATAACAGAGTTCATGAACCAAATGGACCTAATAGATATCTACAGAATGTTTCACCTAAACCCAAAAGAATATACCTTCTTTTCAGCACTGCATGGAACCTTGTCCAAAGATGATTATATAGTCGGACACAAAGCAAGCCTCAACAGATAGAAGAAACTTGAAATAACCCCTTGTATCTTATCAGACCACCATGGATTAAAGCTGGACTTCAACAACATTAGAAATAACAAAAAGCCTACACATTCATGGAAACTGAACAACTCTCTGCTCAATGACCACTGGATCAGGGAACAAATAAAGAAGGAAATCAAGGACTTCCAAAATCTAATGAAAATGAAGGCACAACATACCCAAACCTATGGGACACAATGGAAGCAGTGCTATAAGGAAAGTTCATAACACTAAGTGCCTTCAAAAAGAAAATCGTGACAGCTTATATTAGCAACTTAACTGAAGACTGGAAGAGCTAGAAAAAAAGAAGCAAACACTCCTAAGAGGAACAGACAGCAGGAAATCATCAAACTCATGGCTGAAATCAACAACTTAGAAACAAGAACAGTACACAGAATCAATGAAACCAAGAGTTGGTTCTTTGAGAAAATCATCAATATAGACAAACCCTTAGCCAAACTAACCAAAAGGCAGAGGGAAAATATCCAAATCAACAAAATCAGAAATGAAAAGGAAGAAATAAAAACAGACATAGAGGAAATCCCGAGACTCTCTTTTGGTCTTATTTTAAAAACCTGTTCTCCACAAAATTTGAAAACCTAACCTAAATGGAAAATTTTCTTCATAGATTCCACTTGCCAAAATTAAATCAAGATCAGGTTAACAAATTAAACAGTCCTTTAACCCCCAAGGAAATAGAAGCAGTTATTAAGAGTCTCCCAACCAAGAAAAGCCCAGGACCAAATGGTTTCATCACAGAATTCTACCAAACCTTCAAGAGGTCTTACCTTGA
The DNA here is from genome assembly GCA_907164525.1 of Lophiomys imhausi. Taxonomy (NCBI): domain Eukaryota; kingdom Metazoa; phylum Chordata; class Mammalia; order Rodentia; family Muridae; genus Lophiomys; species Lophiomys imhausi. Next base: position 3,546,751 of record CAJQZJ010004824.1, read on the forward strand.
GCTAATAACAATATTTTGCAAACTCTTCTACAAAATAGAAACAGAAGGAACACTGTCAAACTCATTCTATAAGGCCACAGGTACCCTGACACCTGAGCCACACAAAGACCCGACAAAGAAAGAGAATTTCAGACCAATTTCCCTAATGAATATATGTGAAATTATTCAATAAAATACTTGCAAACCGAATCCACAAACACATCAAAAGTATCATACACCATGATCAATTAGTCTTCATCACAGGAATGCAGGGTGGTTTCACATATGCAAATCCATCGACATAATCCACCATATAAACAAGCTGAAAGAGAAAAACGGTGATCATCTTGCTAGATACTGAAAAAGCATTTGACAAAACCCAACACCCCTTCATGCTAAAAGTCCTGAAGATAGCTGGCATACAAGGATCATACCTAGAAAAAATAAAGGCAATATAGCAAGCCAGTAGCCAGCATCAAATTAAATGGAGAGAAATTTAAAGCATTTCCTCTAAAATCAGGGACAAGTCAAGGATGCTCACTCTCTCCATATCTATTCAATATAGTACTTGAAATACTTGCTGCAGCAATAAGACAACTAAAGGAGATCAAGGGGATACAAATTGGAAAGGAAGAAGTCAAAGTATCCCTATTCACAGATGATATGATAGTATACATATGTGACACCAAAAATTCCACCAGAGAACTCATACCAACTGATAAACACCTTTAGTGAGGTGGCTGGATACAAAATTAATTAAAAAAAATTGGTAACCTTTCTTTATACAAAAGACAAATGGGCCAAGAAAGAAATCAGGGAAACAACACCTTTCACAATAGCCACAAACAATATAAAATACCTGAAAGACCTGTATGACAAGAACTTCAAGACCCTGAAGAAAGAAACTGAAGAAGATATCAGAAGATGGAAAGATCTCCTTTGCTCTTAGATAGGTGGGATCAACATAATAAAAATGACCATCTTACCAAAAGCAATAGATTCAGTGCAATTCCTATCAAAAATACCAACACAATTCTCGACAGACCTTGAAAGAACAATTCTTAACTTCATATGGAAAAACAAAACCCAAAAAAACAAACAACAACAACAAAACAGAATAGCTAAATCAATCCTGTACAATCACAGAACATCTGGAAGTATCACCATCCCTGATTTCAAGCTGTACTACAGAGCAATAGTAATAAAAACAGCATGGTTCTGGAATAGAAAGAGACCAGTTGATCAATGGAATTGAATCAAATTCCAGAAATAAATCCACACATCTATTGAAACTTTTATTTTTGACAGAGCCAAAACCGTACAATGGAAAAAGGAACACATCTTCACAAATGGTGCTGGTCTAACTGGATGTCAACATGTAAAAGAATGCAAATAGACCCATATTTATCACCTTGCACAAAACTTAATCCAAGTGGATCAAAGACCTTAACACTTAGCCTGACACACTAAATCTAATGGAAGAGAAAGTGGGGAAAAGTCTTGAACTCATTGACACAGGTGACAACTTACTGAGCAGAACACTAATAGCTCAGACTCTAAGATCAACAATCAATATATGGGACCTCGTGAAACTAAAAACCTGCTGTAAGGCAAAGGACACTGTCACTAGAGCAGAATGGCCACCTACAGATTGAGTAAAGGTCTTTACCAACCCCACTTCTGACACAGGGTTAATATCCAAAATTCATAAAGAACTTACAAAATTAAACACTAAGAAACCAAATAACCCAATAAAAAAATGGGGAACAGGGGTAAACATATAATTCACAAAAGAGGAATCTCTAAAGACTGAGAGACACTTGAAGAAATGATCAACATCCTTAATCATCAGAGAAATGCAATTCAAGATGACTCTGAGATGCCATCTTACACCAGTCAGAATGACTAAGATCAAAAACTCAAATGACAGCACAGCTGGAGAGGTTGTGGAGAAAGGGAAACACTCCTCCAGTGGTGGTGAGAGTGCAAACTTGTACAACCACTATGGAAATCAGTCTGGCGATATCGTAGAAAACGTGGAATAGCTCTACCTCAAGATCCAATCATACCACTCCTTCCTGGGCATATATCCAAAGGATTCCTCACCAAACCACAAGGACATCTCCTTAACTATGTTCACTGCAGCTTTATTTGTAGTAGCTAGAAACTGGAAACAACCCAGATGTCCTTCAACCAAAGAATGAATAAAAAACAAAACAAAACAAACAAACAAAAAAAAAAACCTGTGGTACATCTACACAATGGAATACTATTCAGCTATCAGAAACAAGGAAGTCATGGAATTTGCAACCAAATAGATGGAACTAGAAAAGCTTATCATGAGTGAGGTAACTTAGATTCAGAAAGATACACATGGCATATATTCACTTGTAACTGTATTTTAGACATATAGTACAGGATAACTATCCTACAATCATTAGAACAGAAACATGGACTTTGTTACCTGTTAGTGGGACATGTCACCTTAGTGGAACTGCCATGTATGCCTCCTGTGCAAGAGGAAGCTCTTAGACCTCATTTGACTAACGAACTGATGGCGGCAGATACATTGAGGCACCCCAAACCCTTCTCTCCTTCCCCCATACCTATCATTATGCCCACAGATAAGTACAGCTTTCACCTCTCATCAAAGAAACTTGTATTTGTAGCAGGTGGAGACCACCTGAGATATCCACAACTGCTCAAAATGTAGAGAACAATTTTATTTATCTATATACATGATTATTATATTGAGTAAATATGACTGTGTATTTTATAAAGTTTAGTTGGGGGGTTGTATTTTGACAAATAACTGGCTGAGGCAGATACAGCTGCAGATCTTCCCTTTCTTATCTTGTGTTCTATATCACTGAAGTTAAACATGGTATATGAACAGTTTTAATATAGTCCCAACTGACTCATGAATGCTGAGGTTGAGAAGAATGGGGCTGAAATAAAAATAAACTGGAAAACCTATTACAGCATCCCTAATTTTTTATATCATCTCATGCTTCTTAAGGAGCTTTCATCTATAAAAATACATGTAACTCTTACAGTAAATCATCAAGGTTAATTGCGTTTTGGTTTTCCTGAGGGTCACATTTATCAGAAATTGATAGATTGTGTAGTCCAAAGTACTGAGAAAATCTCTTCCTCAAACTTTCTGTAGATCATAGTGAAGACCATGGCTTTATTCATTGTCTTATAATTCAGTTCAAATCCACCCATCTACCACAAAGTCATTTAGCCTTCCATGAATCTCTCCAGGAATCTATTTTTTTTTTCAATAGATATTTGTTAAAGATGTGAGATTCGTAGGTACTCTGTCACATGTTGCAAATACTGACATAAATAAGATTTAACTTTGTTGTTAAAGGTTCTAGACTCTAGAGAGTGGTGGGAAAAATGATAAGGGTATATAAACCACATAATCTATTTATTACTAGGGGAAGGTTTATGGCAATAATGGAGTTTCTTGCCATTCATTCTTCTTGCTGCCCCACCACATGAAGATGCTGAAACTTTCCCTATCACATCACTGTTATGTCTGATGTGTTTGTGAGGCTCCCTTCATCAAAAAGATCCAGGCAGTACATATATCCTGGACAATGGTCTCTCAAATGTGGTCTGGTAAAGATGAGAATTTGGTTGCTGTGTGTCCACAAGCACTTACTATTGACTGAGTTTGCTAGTTTTGAATGGGATAGTACAATCATAACTTTGTAAGAGAGGTCAGATGCAGACACTATCTAAATGCCTGATATATATTCTGCAGGTTTGGTATCCGCTGTTTCTCCCTGCTGCTAGTAGTGGACGGGCTTCCCTGGGCAGAGAACTCCAAGTCTCCCCATGCTGCTTCTGCTTCCTGTAATTTCTCTTCCTTTTAGCTCCTGCATCTGTCAGAATTGGTGTTTTCCCTAAAGGCAGAGAGTCCATGTTATTGTCTGTTTTTCAGAAGTTATTGACCTAGGTCAGAACACAGAGTTGTGATGACATTTGCAGAAGGACATGAATGTTGTCATGGTACACTCTTGAAGTTGCAAGTAGCCCAGTGAATTTCAAATTTATAAAAGTGTATTTAGTAAAAAAGGAAAAGCAAAATTTATATTGTTTAAGAATATTTTAATTGCATTTATTTATTCAGTGTGTGTGTGTGTGTGTGTGTGTGTGTGTGTGTGTATGTAGTTCATAGGACTGTAAGGGAAGGACATATCCAGACACCAAATTTTCAGCACAAAGGAGATTTATTACCAAAGAGGAGCAAGAAGTGGGAGAGACTGCAAAAGTAGACAGAAAGCATCAACAAGCGGCAGGCAGGTGGTTTTTGTTTGTTTGTTTTTGTTTTGTCTTTGCAGGAGTCGGTTTTTAAGTAGAAAAATGAAGAGTATGTGCTAGGGTGAGTTATGATTGGACATATTAACCAAATAATGAATTTTGATTGTTGGACTTTGGTGTTTAGTCTCAGGAATGAGTCAATGGCCAAAGAAGGGAATGGACCTTAGGGGTTAGCTTAAGAAATTATTTTTTTAGCAAAGAAGGAAGGGTGGGGGTGGGGGTAGAGGCCAAAACCTATTGGCACCATGATTGCCATGTTTGGGCCTGCTAGAACTCTTCAAGGGCAACTTGCAAACTCCGATACCTTTTTCCTTCACCTGAGGTCAAAGGATCAAACTCAGTTAATCAGTTGTGGTGGCAAGGACCTTTAACTTCTGAGCTATTTTGTCACAATCTGTAATATGCAATCAGTACTCTGTACTATTCATTTAGCAACACACACACACACACACACACACACACACACACACACACACACACACCCTGAAGTATATAGTAAAAAGTTCTCTAAATATTTTTGTTGACAACGCTCATGTCAAGAAAAGGTTTCCCTCTTTTTCTTTTTCTTTCTTTCTTTGTTTCTTCCTTAGAGTTATGGTTTCTGGTATACTGGAAGTATAACTCAAACCATTAGTTCATAGAATAAGTCATTGTAACTAGTTACAAGTGAAGGATTGGTGTCAAATTTGGTAAATATAACACTTTTTTAGATTGGCCAAAAAAGGGCTAAAAGGGAATAACCTGAGTTTTAAGTATGACATTGAAATCTCTTTGTAATATTTTATTAAAATACTTGTATGAAGCTTGTTTATCTAGCATGAGAACAGCTAAAAGAAATCATTGGGTAATTGGTCAGGAGTTCATCCCTGGGAGAGGCTTATTCTGCCCTCCAGTCATTAATTGCCTGTGGTTCTTTGTGTAGGACTGGGACTATGCAAAATAGTCCCTCTTCCACCAATGTTCATGTATACTCTCATTGTTGTGTTCAGCTCAACCATATAAACACAAACAACAACATATGGACTCAGGTTGTATTTATCTATATATCCATGACATACACATATGTATGTCTATAATGATGATAACCAAAGAAAAAGAGGGTATAAACTTGAAAGTGGGGAGACATGGGAAAGGTTAGAGGGAGAGTGTTCAGGAGGGTCTAAAGAGAGGAAAGTGAAGGGGGAAGTGATATAATTTCATTTCAGTTAAAAATAATTTAAAATGTCATTGTGGAGATCATTTAGAAATATTAACATAGGTTCAACTTAGATATACTCTCTTGTCAAATTTGAAAATGTAAAGATTGACATAGAAATGTTCATCCAAATTATAAATATAAACATATAGAGTGGAGGATCCCCACTGTACATGTCAGTTTTTGTGTGAACAAATATAAGGTAAAAAGTTCTGTGTACTTATGAGCATGTATGCTATTTACCTATGTGATTATTTTAGAAAGTGCATCAGATGATATTATAGAATTATTTATTCATATGGAGTTGTAATTGTAAATCTTTTTGTCAACTTATTTGGAAACCACTGATGGAATAAAAAGGAATCAGAGAAAACTATCATAAAAAGATAACACAGAAATTGACAAAAGTTACAAACAGCAATTTACAGAAAAACCAAACCAAAATTCTGAGATATATATGAAGCGATACTTCAACACATTAATAATCAGAAAAATGAAAAATTAAGTGATGACAAGCTCTTTCTATGCATTGTGAAGGTATTCACCCAGAAAGCTCGGTCATACCAATTCTTGGTAAGGACATAGCTGTTCTAGACCCTTTAATAAGGCTATTCTAGAAAGCTATTTGACACCACTTGAGAAAATGCAGTTCTTGTACATTCAATGAGTTTCTGGGTAAAAGCTACAAAGAAGATGCCACATGATTCTTAAGGAGACATGGGAGACACAGCCTTCCTCTGTCTCAGATTCTCTTAACCCTGCCTCTTAATCTTAACAACCCCTGTGGACTCCTTCCTTAGATATGACTTGTAAACATAACTGCTGTAAATTATTCTGTTGGCCTGTCTGGTAGTGAGAAGCCACTGTATGTTTGAGTCTGTCACTATTGCAGTGCTTAAGGGGAAGTCCTTTCTGATTAGCTGAGTGGGTCTCACCTGTACACAGACTACTTTTCCCTCTTTTTCTATGTGTTTCATATGTGGCCATAGTTTGTGCTTATTTTCCAATATAACATATTGTTTCATATGTTTTGAGTACTAATTGATTTACTAATCCAAGACCTCTTCAGAAATCATCTGAGTCTTGGAAAACTTTTCAGCTTGTAATGGATACCTTGAAGCTTTTATTCTTTAATGATATATCTCTTCTACTTGGTTTCCTAAATTATTTTCAAATGTCTGTTCTTAATTAAACAATTTAACTCTTATTAAAATAATTTCCATTTTTTCCTAATTTCTTAATGTTCTCAACTCTCTATTGATACATCTGCTGACTTCTAGGACTGGGTTGATTTGGATAGAACATTACTATTTCAAGCAAATGTGTAAGTTTTAACAGATACAAATGCATATCTAACTTCACACAGGACTGTGACACATGAAGACAGTTGAATGTAGAAGGCACACGGATGGCAGTGTGATTATAGATGCAAATATTGACCTCCCTAGCCCTAATTTGTGAGTGAATTCAGTGTTGTCTTATTTTTTAGTCTTCTCATATAGTCATTTATGCTCATCTCCTCTATGGTCTTTTTATTGTTCACGCATTTTCTCATTTGTGGTTTAAAACACAGAAAAGAGGACTAGTGGTGTGTTGGGATAGCATTCTACTCTGACACTGTATGAGCCCGAGATTGCTACACTTCAATGAGGAAGCAAAAGGGGCTCCAAGAGAGGAAACCACCCAGAACCACACATAAAGAACACTTTCATACTGCCATGCTCCTTCTCCAAATAACCAGGCTGTAGCAAAGCATTCCAAAGAAACAAACAAAGACAGAAATGAAAATTGTGTTTTCCAGTTGTAACACTATTATCGCGTTTTCTTTTAGGGGTTGTATACCACAATTACCTCAGGACCACACAACTCACAGACCACATGCTGTACTAGCTTTCTCTTTAGGACATGTTTATTTGTTTTGTTTTGTTTTTAATTTCTTTGTTGCAGTGTGAAATTTTTAATGGAGTCAATAAAATGGAGTAGCTAATTTATTTGAGTAGACCTTGCATCTAATGAGAAGATCTCCAATGCTTGGTAGCCTCCTTCACAGCAAAACCACTTTTACTCAAATAAAATAAGTATTTAGGATGTGGCCAAAAATGGAGGTAAATCCCTTCCTCCCTTAAGTTGCTTCTCTACTGTTCTTCCCTTTTATTTTACTTTAGTATTTTTTTTCTTTTTAAAGAGAATCTTTCCTTTGAATGGACTCTGATAACACATCAACGTGAAGAAACAGCACACACACTGGTGATGGAAGGTCTGTTCTTATCCCAGCCTATTGGGAAATACCCTCTGACCTGTCACTCTTCTCTGGAAAACTGAGACTAAACTAATTTAAAGATAAACTGTCCAGAGCTACTGTGAAGCAGAAGGTAAGATAAAGTTAATAGGAATGTGATTCAATTTATACAAATCTGATTTACCCACAACTTTTCAGTGGTACATTTATAACGTTAAACGAGGAACATCTGTACTGAGGGGAACAACACATCTCTTAAGCATTCATTATGAAAAGAAATAAAATCGTGAGGAATGACAGGCTATACAAGCAATTACTCAGTACCAACATGGCTGACATGATCAACTGCACCTGGTTAGAAAAAAACATAATTAAATTCCTCCAGCCACAAGTTCATTTTCTTTTCTTATCTCAAACCTGGCTGAGGGGATAGATTGGCAACTGGGAAATTGTGAAGGGAAATGAACTTTGGTTACTTAAGAACATATTCCTTTTGGAAGAGCTGTGATGGCGAATGTTATACTTGAGTCCTTGGGAACATCCTTTTAGCAGGAGTCCTTCCTGTTCACCTAACATCCTTGTTCTCTCACTTACAGGCAACCTCATGACTCTTCCAAACACCAAGTTGGGATGGGCCTGGATTCATGGACAGTTATACGTTATCTATTCAGTGTCTGTGTCCTGGTCAATGCAAAGCTAGACAGTACAGGGTCATCTGGCTTCACTAACTTTTGTTGACCTGTGGATGAATATTATGTTCTCTGTTTTGTAATAGCATCTTATTTTGGGGGTTTATCTGGAGGCCTAAACAAGACTAATTCAGAATGTGGTCAAAAATTTACATGTGAATAAGACGCAATTGATATTGTGTATGGATGTTGGGCTGCATATTATATACTGAGTTCCTGGAGAGCCAGGTCTATTTAAAGAGATCTTGTTTCAAAAACTAAAACAAAAAAACACAGTCTTCCAAAATAAATCAATGGAAACTGAAAAAAATACACTTAGAAAAATTATTCACTGTGGTCTGAAATGTACACAAACTGAATCCCCTGCAATGTATTCGGCTATCATGTTTCTTTGATATATCTTTATTCGTACTTTTAATTCATGAGAATTTACCACATTTGAAGCACAACTTGCTTTCCTTACATATTTGGAATGAAGGTGGCATAAAAATCAACAATGTGTTATCACCTTTTATTTTTACAGAACAAGTAGAGAAGGCATAAATCAACTTCAGTCCTTGGTTCCAACCCATCACTATACCTAGTGGCAGATATTTGTAAGCATAGTGATGTTTACAAATTGATTTTGCCCCATTTTCTACTGGCATTAAATCAGCTCCTTTTTTTTCTTCTTAAAAGCATGCATACACATCTCTTAATTTGTGTATAAATTTACTGTGTAAATTTTAACCACCATCATTTCATATTCACTCCTTTATCCATTATATATCAAAATCAGTGTGAAGAAGAAAACAGTTAAAGTTTCCTTTGAAATAGTAAATTATCATTGTTTTTGTATTTTCTTCATAGAGTCACTCTTCTCATCTCAATTCGGGATTCCTTCTTGTTTAGGGTAGGAGCTGTATGTAGATTGCTGCAGTTTTGTGTCACGAGCAACAGAAGGTTAGCATGCCTGAGGAAAGAAAAACAAATAAGATTGGAGACTTGTAATTACTTTTAAAAAATGGTTTCCAAGATGTACTTCACCTCTGTCTGTTAATTATTAAAATCAGCTGACTTGCCCTGAGACAAGAATAGCTCGTTTCCAATTTCCATTTGCTCTGGTTCATTCTTCTTTGTGAAATTCCTCGTTAAAATGTGAAAATAACTTCACATTTTCATCTTTAGTGGAATGCAATTTAACTCCTTACTTGTGCGGAGAGAAATTTGTTAAGCAGAAACAATCAGTATGTGTTTATTGCTCTTCTTGTTGTTGGAGCGAAATGCTTTGCAAAAGCAACTTGGGAAGGAGAAGTTTCATTGAGGTGCATGGTAGAAAACCAAAGGTGACAGGAGTCTGACACAGCTCTTCACATCATGTCCACACTGGGAAAACAGAGATGAATGTAGATGCTCAGCTTTTTTCCATTTTACCTTAGAATATGGCCATGAAATCAAATGTGGCTCTTCCATTCTCAATTAAACCTCTCTGGAAATGGTCTCGAAGGCACACAGAAGTGTGTCTTCTAGGTAGTTCCAAATCCAATCAGGTTTGTAATGAAGGTTTATCATCACACTGCAAATGTGCAGCTAGAAAGTCATAAATTTTACATCCAGCGATTATCTTCTTTGTGCGTTATTCTTGATAGACTGTGAAATGAACTCAGAGGAAATCTAAACCAAATGAAGTGATGACTTGAGAAAGACATTTGAGAATAAGACTTTAAAATAAAGCATGAAATAAAGTATAACTACATAATTATGTTTTTGTTTAATTTGAATGTTAAAATATTATATTTCATCTGCACATTGTATTTATTTTCAAAGAGCATTAACAGAATGTGTTATTGGAATTTAATATTGCTATATGACTTGCTCATTTGACAAGAGATCCCAGAATAGGGTTTACCTTCTTTACAAAAAGACAGTATCCCCCATTATAAAAAATACTTTTCATGTTCAGTAGGTTATTAACATCCTCTTCTAATTCTAATGAAGTTATCCTGGCAGGAGGTTAACTGTGTCGCTCTAAATCTATATGCCTTTATCATCCAGGTCTGGATTCTTCCATACTCTGTAGGTATATGAGAATCTTTCAAGCTTTGGAAGCATTGTCAATTTCAGGAAATGAGCATAGTATCTCAGCTTTGTTATTGCCAAGTCAGATTCCTTTTCTACTTGTGTGACCTAGTTTAGTGGGCTTCATCGTAGCACTCCAGAGAATGACAGGATTCAGGAAATTTAATTCCAGATGCATAGACTCAGAGTAATCTTCTCAAAGCAGAGTACATTGGTATCTGGGGAAACATCACATGAAATCATGTGTACTGGTTAGCTTTTATGGAGCTCATTATCAAATGGCAACATTAGGCAGGAATCTGGCAGAGAAAATGTAATCAGGATTTATAATTAAGTGAGAAGAGAATTTATAAACTTGATTATAATTGTAGGGTTTCTAGGCCTTTCTCCAAATATCAGCCACATGTACTGCAACTATAAAGCAAGGATCTCTATACTAAAAATTCTTCATTAGGATCTCTGTAGCAGTTACAGGACCTCTGACAGGTTTAATCTCAGGCTGGAAAAATGCAATCATTAGAAAGTTTGGTTAAATTATATTTCCAGTAGATATAGTCTACAAGCATTTAAAATAATTGGTAGGACTCAAAATACTTCTGCAGCAAAAAGTTATTGTTTTCCAACGGCCATCCTTAGATGAAGAATCTTCGAGAGATGGTGTTGGAGCAAAAGTTTGCATGTTTTACAAGTCAGTTGTATCCTGACAGACTGAAAGTTGTCTCTGTCATCTGTCTGTCTCAGTCTCTTTGTCTCTGTCTCCATCTCTCTGTCTCTTTCTCTGTCTTTCAGTTGCTCTCATTTATTTTATGGATAGTTTGTCAGGAGCTCAGAATTTACAGTATACTTTTCTGGAACTACAGCAACTAGTGCTGTATGTTGGAGGTGTCCTGGCTGCTGAGATGGACCAGAGAGCAGAATATACTCCAGCTCCTGTGGCTGGATCTCAGGGGACTTGTTGCTCAGCAGTGCATGATTATATGTAACATCTAGCAACAAAAGAACAGTGAACTGCATAGTGGATCAGACTGGCTTTTATGTTTAGACTGACCTCAATGTAAAACATGGCTGGGCTGTTTAGCAGCTCTTGACACATGAGTATTACTAAACCAAAGACACAATTTCATCTATTAAATAGGACTAAAAAGAAAATTTACGGTATTTGTGGCTTGAAATTAACATATAACTAACTCAGTGCATGTGGTTGCCTTAACAGCACAATATCAAGGCCAGTCAGCATCTCAAGAGGAAGCATGAGGGTCACCGGAAACCCTATCCCTTCTGATTGAGTAAGAAAACATCCCTAGAGATAAGCAGCACCTTCACATTTCACCAGTTTGAAAGGCCACATACAATTCTCACCAGGCTCTTCATAATTCCTGGCATCTGGACCTGGGATTTAGAGTGAATGCTGGAAAATGATGGTAGTGGAATTGATACTCGCCAACTATTATACACAAATGAAGGATCCCAGAAAGATCAGGACAATAAACATACCCACAAAGTTCCTCTTAGTTTGCCTCTCCAGGCATATATGAGCAACGAAAGTAATAAACATAAATTTATTTGCTAAACTACTAACACTGAGAGTCCATGGTCACAGTTTTCTTGTTACAAGAGTTGTTTAATCAAAACTTAATTTACAGTGAATCCTAGATTGTATACAAATATGTAAAATCATTTGTGTATAGAAAGCAGAAAGATATCTGGGAGGGAACAGAACTGACAGGCAGTAAGAAGGAGAAGGCTGAAGAGTATAAAGGACTGGAGATGTGAACATGATCAAAGTACATGATATACTTGTTTTTACGAAGCCCGTCACTGCATACAATGAGCATATGCCAAAAATGCCCTTCACAAATATTTGATTGAGATGCATTTCTGGATGTGGTGTGGTAGAGCACCTGCCCTGGACATATGGAGTCCCAAATCCAATCTTTGAGCATTGAAAAAAATGAAGTAGGATGCTGCACAGGATCTGTGATGATTCTTGCTACTAACCTGCTTCTGTGCTGTCTTACAGGGCAGAAGAGACTATGCTGATGCATGATCAATGGTCTTACAAGGCAGAAGCATTGTGTGGGTGGTCCTAATCTGATCTTGTGATCTCTGTCATAGCAGAGGGGTGGTGGTGGCAAGCAAAAATCAGATTCAAAGGGTAAATAGTTCTTGGTGTCCTGTGGCTAGCTTTGAGGATGAGTGGGAAGGCATATAAGAAGGGATCTACATTATTTCTACAAATGTAGGCCAGAACTCAGTTTACTACCAGTGAGGAAATGAAATATCAGCCCTGCAGATCTGAGGAACTGGTGACCAATCACCCACTCTCTACCCCTGCCTTGGTGAATGGCCTGTATATAGACAAGCTCTGGTTAAACAAAATACTTCTCTGTTTACTAGTGAGCTGTAGTGTGCCAACTAGTTTGTTTTTCTCCTGATACCCCCCATCTTAGGATACTGTAGCTTCCTTATGGTCCAGAGTTAATGCTGAAAATCACACCTAACCTTTGTTTTAATTAAGATTTCTCTATATTATTGTGTGATTTTCACCTCCTACTTGGTCCTACAATGGACTACTATTAAATTGCTACTCTTTAATGAAATTACAGTTAGCCATATAACTCTGGAATACATGATTTAATGAGACATAATGTTATTTTATGTCTATTTTAGGAGTAGAGCATTAAATTATATGGATTTTACTACAGAAAAATAATTAATCTTGTTTTGTATTTATTCTTATATTTTACTCCATTTAATAAAGACTCTCATTGCCTTCATGTATATAGTAAAAATTTGTATCCTGATATGAAATATAAGGCATATTTACAAATATGGTTCATAATTCCTTGCCAGTGTTTAAAAGCAGCTCACCTTAATGCAGTAGGTACTTCTTCTAGATTCTTTCTCTTGTGTAATATAATCTTCAAAATGTTAAATGATTATTATCATAAGTAAAATTACCTTTGTTGCTATTTTTATTCTTTACATTTAAGATGCATTTATTCTGGTTTTCAATTTAAAGTTTTGGTTGGCCTGGTTCTACTGTGAATATCAAGAGGCTGAGGAAGTAACTTAGATTCAGAGCACTTGCTGGAATGCATGAGGCCCTGGTTTTGATCTCCACCAGAAGGAGAAAACATTGATTGAATTCAGTATTCCACATTACACTTTGTTGTTTTTATGACTGGTAAGTGTTTGTGTTTGTTGAAATGTATGTGTATGTTCCTTGGAGCTGAAGAGATCTACTCAGGGAGGAACTTGGTTGGATGCTATAATGAGAGTGGACTAAAACCCATTCTGCCTCCATTGAAATGTATAATGTGTATCCCAGCCTGTACTATGTCTAAAACCACTTATGCAAATAAATGACAGCTCATAAATACCAAGTCTTCAATGCGTCCTTAAATTACTTTAAAAATGAGTTTTATCTTTTAATTTAATACATTTCAACATTCTTTTTTAATTGAAAATAGATTCTTTTCTTATACATCATACCTTGATTATTGTTTCCCCTCACTCTAATCTTCTCAGTTCCTCCCTACCTCTCTTTTTCTACCCTCCAGACTCATTCTCTTTCTGTTTCTCATTAAAAAAAAAAAAGAATAGACTTCTAAGAGATAAAAGCAAATATTATAAAATAAAATATAATAATTTAAAGCGAAAGCTTTTGTATCGAAATTATACATGGCAATGCAATGGGAGAAAAAGGGTTCCAGGACCAGACAATAGAGTCAGAGACCCTCTCGTTCTCATAGCTAGCAGTCCCATAAAAATACTAAGCTAATAGCTACAATATATATGCAGAGGACCTGGTGTAGCCACATGTAGGTCCTGTGTTTGCCAATTCTGCCTCTGTGCGTTCAAATGCACCTCGCTTAGATGATTCAGGGGATCATGTTCGCCTAGTGTCTTACAACTCCTCTGACTCTTACAATCTTTCTGCCTCCTCTTTTGCAGGATTCCCTGAGCTCTGGAAGGTTTTGATGGAGACCTACATTTTAGGATGTGTTTTGTTTACTATTGAAGAAAATACATACATATTTAGGGTATAAAACATGGTCTTTTGGAATGTGCATGCACTGTAGAATTGCTCATTTAAATGAAGTAACATGTTAATTACTTCACATGCTTACCTGTTTTATGATAAATTATGGTGTATTCTCAGTGATTTTCAAAGTACAATTGTAACCATAGTCATTGAATTGTAGATGAAATAACTTGAACATATTTATCCCATGTAAATGAAATTTTGTGTTCTTTGTCCAACAGTTTTCCAATTCTCTCCTTGGATCAACCTTTTTCCTTCTGTGAACAAATCATTTAACTGTAGTAATAAGTGAGTTCATAGGTGATCATCTTTTTTGGGCTTTTCTTCTTTCACTTAATATAATGGCCTCCAGTTCCTTCTGTGCCATCCCAAATGACAGGGCATCTTCCTTTGCTGAAGAGAAACACTTTTCCTTGTGTGTTCAATCACATTTTGTTTATCGTACTGGTGAGTGTTTAGACTAATTCCTCATCTTGGCACTAGGGCACAGTTCTGTGGTGGATGTGGGACTGTATACATCACTTACTCTTACCGATTGATTCCTTTTTCTTTTGATATGAAGTACCTGGTAGTGGAGCCAGTAGAGAGTGGAACTACTATTTTTAGCTTTGTGAGGAGCCTTGGTGTTTTTTCTACAATGGCTGAACAGATTTTATTTTAATTTTGTAGTTGTTGTGAAAGAAATGGTTTCCTTAATTTTGTACTTAAAGCTATAAAAAATTATGTTATCTGAAAATAGGGTAAATTGAAATTTGTATGCTATTTCTTTCTCCTGGTTAATTGTTCTGGATAGCACTTCAGGTACTGTCTTGCCTACTGTGGTAAGACTAAACATCCTGATGCCTTGTTTCTAAACATGGAAGGAAAGCTTCCCACTTCCGCTGTTTAAGACTGCAGTATGTGGGTTTGATATGCATGTTTTTTTCCTATTGAGAAACAGACCTTCTATCTTGTTTTTTTTTTTAATCATAGAAGGATACTGGATTTTATCAAGTGCTTTCAACAGATCCACTGAGATGATCATATGCTTTTTGTCTTTCATTCCTCTGGTGTAGTGTATTCAAGACTTGCATATGTTGAGACATCTTTGCATCTTCAGGAAATTTTCTCATTGACTATCATAAATATCTCCAAACAATAATTCTTAAAACTCCCTGTGATGGCTAATCTTGGCTGTCAATTGACTACATCTGGGACCAATTAAAACACAAACTACAGAGCACTTTTTTGAGGGATTTTCCTTGATCAGATTGCTTTGAAGATGAAGATCCATCCTAAGTCTGTGTGGCACCACTTGGTGGCAGTCCAGATAAGAGGATCTGTGGGTAGGAAGCTTTACTTTTGTCTGCTTGCTCTCTCTCTTGCTGGTAAATTCATCTATCCAATGATGTGGCATTCTTCTCCAGATATTAGAATCAAAATTTTAGGGTTCCAACATACACTGAAGACCAGAAACTCTCGAGGAATCAATCCTTCAGGCTTTTAGCCTCAGATTGAGCCTGCTGAAACATCCAGCCTTATAGATTTAGCAATTACTGAATTCTCAAACTCTCCAGTGTGAGGTAGCCATTATTAGACAACTCACATCCAAATCCTGTAAGATAGTCTAATAATTCCCCCTTTACTATATTTATTCATTCTATCAGTTCTGTTCATTTAGAGAATCTGGACTTACATACTCCCCTTTCCTTCCATTTCCCAAGTTCACAACTCCAAATATCTCTAATTTATATGCTCTTAGTGTTTTATGCCATCACCTGAAATGAGAGGTCCTATAGGTGGTACCTGAAATGCTATTTCTACACTGCTTATTCATAAGATGGTTGAACACAGAAGGTTTGATATTGATAAATTACTGTGTGCTCAAAAACTAGGTTTTGAAAGAGATTAATGAATTTTAAAAAAATATTTATTTATTACTTCAGGTTATATCTCCATCACAGTGTCCTCTTTCAACCCTTCCCAGTCCCACCCTCCTACCCTCTCCCCACTATCCCTTCCATCCCACTTCTCTGGAGTGGAGTGTCCCTACATAAAAGTCCCCCACCCCAGTTCAGCAGTCATATGAGGGCCAAGAGCCTCCTCATACACTGGGGGCCTACAGCGCAGCACCACCAGGGCAAAGTGTCTCATTGACAGAAAAAAAAAGTCCATGTTCATGTTCCCTTTGGTGCATTGGTTGTAGTATAGATATCCTGTACTATATGGCTAAAATCTGATTATAAGTGAATAGATGCCATGTGCATCCTTCTGAGTCTAGGTTAGCTCACTCAGAATGAGCTTCTCTAGTTCCATCCATTTGGCTGCAATTGCATGATTTCATTGTCTCTGATAGGTGAGTAGTATTCCATTGTGTAGATGTACCACAGTTTTTTAAAATCCATTCCTCGGTTGAGGGACATCTGGGTTGTTTCCAGTTTCTAACTATTACAAATAAGGCTGCTATGAATACAGATGAGTAAACTTCCTTATGATTTGGTGAGGAATCATTTGGATGTATCCCAGAAGTGGCATGCTGGGTCCCGAGGCAGAGCTATTCCAAGTTTTCTAAGATATCGCCAGACTCACCTCCATAGTGGTTGCACAAGTCTGCACTCCCACCAGCAATGGAGGAGAGTTCCCCTTTCTCCACAACTTCACCAGCATGTATTGTCATTTGAGCTATTGATCTTAGCCATTCTGTCAGGTGTGAGATGGAATCTCAGAGTCATCTTGAGTTACATTTCTCTGATGATTAAGGATGCTGAACATTAGCTGGGCGTGGTGGCACATGACTTTAATCCCAGCACTCAGGAGGCAGAGGCAGATGGATCTCTTTGAGTTAGAGGCCAGCCTGGTCTACAAAGTGAGTCCAGGAAAGCCAGAGATACACAGAGAAACCCTATCTTGAAAAACAAACAAACAAAAACAAAACAAAACAAAACAAAAAAGGATGCTGAGCATTTCTTCAAGTGTCTCTCAGTTATTAGGGATTCTTCCTTTGTGAATTCTCTGTTTAGCTCTGTTCCCCATTTTTTGATTGGATTATTTGGTTTCTTGGCATTTAATTTCTTGAGTTCTTTGTAAATTTTGGATATTAGCCCTCTGTTAGATGTGGGATTGGTGAAGATTTTTTCCCAATCTGTAGGTTGCCACTTTGTTCGAATGACAGTGTCTTTTGCCTTACAGAAGCTTTTAAGTTTCCTGAGGTCCCACTTAAGGGATTAGGGAGAAAGTGGATTCCAGCTGATCCCTGCTATTGTATTAGTTAACCCTGTAGGAAGCCATGGTCTTGCATAGTATACACCTTTTTCTTTCAGAGTCATGAAGAGTATGTTTTGTGTTCCCACAGTGATTTATGAGTATGAAAATGAACATATCCTGTGAGGCGGTATAAGGTGTGAGGCATCTTTCTTCTGCTCAAAGAAGACTAATGATTTCCAACCATCTTTCAAAATTTCTGGATCGGGGAGAACAAGTCTTTCCTTCCTAGAGAGGGACCTAGTCAGTAAACCAGCATGCTCACCACATACTATGTCATTTGCCTACCAGGGAAGTTTTCAAATATTTTACTAACTGCCACTTACAGAGAATCTCAATAGCACATTATTGTGGGTCCCTCTACAGAAATTATACTTTATTTGTAGGTTTTAAAGAAGTTCTGTAAAATATAAGAGAATGCTTAGGGTTTAGGAAGAAAATAGCAAGAAAGAGATGTAGATGAATTTAGATTAGGTCTGAAGCCCATGGCCTCACAGGTCATTAAGAAATATTATTTGTGTTCAAAAAATCTCAAAGGTCATTGAAAAGCTGAGGACAGGCAGAAGGCAGTAATTTTAATGTTGAAGTTTCTTTCAAGGTTTCTCAGATGATTCCCATGTTTCCACAGCAAAACCCCACAATGGTTACTCCAGGATTAAAAGCAGATAAAGGTGTCTCTATGGCATCATCATCATCATCATCATCATCATCATCATCATCATCATCAGCTGAATTGGCTGCTCTGGCAAGTCCAAAGGGTGAATGTGTCCCTCTTAACTTCTTCCCCACATCCCTGAAACCTCTCTTAAAAAAATTCGAATGAATTTCATTTCATGTTATAAAAGATTCCGTGTTCAGAATTATCTTTCTCGAGGATTACAGTACACTTCATAGTTAATAATTTTGCTTACAGACATTTTAGGTCAAATATGAACAACATTGGGAAGAGGGCCTACTTCTGTTGATAGCTTTCCTTACCGATCAGAATCCTAGACAGAGAATAGATATTCAGCAATGTTTATTGAATGAGCATTTCAGTTTATGAGTGAGGGCTATTTATATAATGTTAGTCTGTTTTTGGTTTTGTTTTGTTTTGTTTTTCAGCACAGCTTAAGATTATTTTTCTAACAGGATTTTAGCCTCTTCACAACAGATTCTCCCATATTGGAGTTTAATACAAAAACAGATCAAGCATGCCTGTTGTGTATGTAATTTAGCTAGGAGCAGAGTGTCTTTCAGGAGAGACCATCTGCATATTTTGAAAGCAGAAGGAGCTTGTGATGTTGAATCCTCCCTCCAGATTCTAATTCAATTAGGTACCAGACTGAAGGGAGCTGTATTTGTAAGCTAATCAGGCCATCAATACTGCTAAGGATTGTAATCAGTCAGAGCAGCCATATTAGCCAGAAGAGCAGACAGTGCCTGTGTCTGACCTTTACTTAATGGGAACACAATCACGTTGTAGTAAACATGAGGAGAATAGCTCTGTGTGACACAAATGGAGAGAAGTGGGGAACCCAGCAGACACCCAAGGTGTGACTGTGAAACTTCTGAGAACAAACTATGGGGAGACTGGAGAAAAATAGAAATAATCTTAAAATTAATAGCCAAGTATACATGGCACAGAAACTACTGAGCCTAGAGAAATGGTCATAAAACTCTCCGCAGCCTTTTCTGGTGGTGGCTGGTGGCTCCAAAGATCAGAATGAGCACATGTGGTCATAGCTTAGAAAGAAAGGTCCTTCGTCTGTAAGAAAATTTGCAAAATTAAAACACGTTAAGGGCTTTTAATGTCTTGTTTTCCACATTATATGACACTAATAAAACCTTGTGACCATTTAGAACCATCTCTCTCTAAATATGCAAATGCATGGTAAGATTTGAGTTCCTAACTCTTGCCTTTTAGTTATATCAAGTAAGAAACCATTGCATTCACATCAGAATGGATGATCACACATAGTGTTTGATAACTAATAGGCCACACCTTTAAAGTAGTCACATGTTGACCACGTCATAGTATACCAGAGTCTATGATGTGGTTTAATATTTCAAAAAGAGTACTTAGTCATATATTCATCTAATAATATGATCTCTGCCCTCAAAATGTATGTAGTCATAAATAAATGATCATAGCATAATGTCAGAAGTACTCCTTTAGGGTAATATAGTATGAATTTGAACATTTATTAAACTGCTTAGATTAGTCCTAGAAGTCAGGAAGTCTTCCTGGGGCTGGGGAGGAGACTAACATTTATTTTGAGAGTTAAAGGATGAGGAGTGTCCTCAAGTGTCCCTGTACTTTGTCCTGAAGGGAATGTCCAAATTCTTGGTGTATGTATTGCTATGGTTCAGGTGAATGTCCCCAAAAGTCCTTATGTAAGGGTTTGGATCCCAGGGTAACACTGCTAATGTTACTGTGTGGCCTGATAGGAGGAGGGCCTAGTAGGAAGTTTTTAGGTCACTGGAAGTGTGTCACTAGTCTGTTGTGGGATGCTGGACAGGCATTTTTACCTCTCTGCTCCTGCTGAAGTTGGAGATATTTTGCTGTGACATGTCTGTAGTCCATACCTGTACTATGCTACTTGGATCATGACTGTCTCAAACTGTGAACCAAATGGACCGTTTCTTTTATTTACCTTATTTTCTTTTATTTCAGTGTAGGAATAGGAAGCTGACTGATATAAGGAGCCAGTGGAGTGAGATGGTTCTAGGCAGAAAATGGAACATGTTCATGGTACAGTTCCTACCCTGGTATAAATTTAAAACATAAGAGGAAGTATAATACAAGTTTATTACACTGAACAATCTATTTCTTTTCCAGTTGGTCATTTCCCTCATTTATGAAACGTGAACAGTTTTGGATTAAACTGTGGGTTGTTAAGAGGATCAAAGGAATTATAGTGGTTAAGTGCTTTGAACAGAACAAGCTCTCATTAGTGCTAAGACATTTTGAATAA
Organism: Lophiomys imhausi; assembly: GCA_907164525.1. Taxonomy (NCBI): domain Eukaryota; kingdom Metazoa; phylum Chordata; class Mammalia; order Rodentia; family Muridae; genus Lophiomys; species Lophiomys imhausi. Next base: position 3,567,491 of record CAJQZJ010004824.1, read on the forward strand.
CTATTATTGATGCTTATAAAATGGACTGGTTCTGAAGCACATGGCATGCTTAGTGGAGCCTCCATCTCAGAGATATATGAACTCCAGAGCTGAGTCTTAGCATGGTCCATATCAGAACCAGAGTGCTACAATGAAGTGCTTTCAAACTCATATGACTCACAACCTTCCTTCCTTAATTTAGGCTCAGAATAGCTAGTGGAGATTCAGAGATTCTCCATTGGGAAAAAACAACGAAGAAAAATATACTAAAAATGTCTTAATTCATAGCAATGCAACAAAATATCATAGAGAACCACTTACATATTAGATATATATTTCTTAGTTTTATACACTTAGGGACTCCAGGATCAAGATACCAGAAGATTCTGTTCTTGGTGAGGGAATTGTTCTTGAATTTAATCAAGGCCTCCTCTTGCTGTATCCTCACATGGCACCTCTTTTATGGGGGTACTACTGTGTTCCTGAGGGGTATAGTCTCATGACCTCACTTAAATTCAATTGCCTCCTCAAGTTGCTACCTCTTTATATTATTACCTTGAGGTTTGGAGCTTTAACATGTGAATTTGTGCATGGGGAAGGAACAGACATTCATTACATAGCAGTGACATTGTGACGTGAGTTACACAGCATTTGCTGTTGCTGTGATACTTGAAGAAAGGGTATACGCAAAGTCCTCAATCTATGTGGTTGAATAGGAGTCTGAGGAAGATGAAACTCATCTCACTGACAGGTATAAATAAAGTAATACAGGTACTGATGCAGTGTGATTGGAGAAGAGGTCTGCTTATAGGTGAAGTCTAAGGGAAGACACAGAAAAGTGTTTAAATACGTATTAAGGAATTCACAAATAACCACGACATAATAAAGTGCTGTGTATATAGAATTAGCCAGGTCTGTTTGCAAACTATGACATATATTACAGTGATGTCACAGGAGGTTGTGGGTAACTTTTGATCTACCCATATCCATTTATTCCCAACAAAACTTGGAGGAATTTTCTTCCTATAGCAAGTCCTACTTTGAGTTCTGTTGCCATTTTTCATATAGATAGCTACTCATGAACTCTTTTTATAAAGAAATTCTGGAGCTGGCACTGAGTCTGTATAGCATAAACCTTATAGAAGAATTTGTCTCAGCAGAAAACTGTGCAGCGTTTCCTGATGGACAAGATTAAAAAATGGCAAGACTTACTAGATGAAGCAGATTTTAACAGAAAATCCAGTTTTGTATGGAGACAGATGTTTTATAGAAAACTCCCTAACTATTTAAAAATTCTATTCATTGCCATTTTATTGCTTTTTTGAACCCCATATTTTATGGAAGACCCTTAAATTGTCATGCAGCTTCTGCCAAGCTCAGTACTTTATAGCAATATACTATACACAATACCGAGGCAGTTCTTGAATTCTTGACCTTGTCAGATGAATTTAGGAAACAGACCTGGGTTTGGAAGAGTGTAGAAGGGATTTAGAACAACCTTGTGAAATCAATATGGCATAGACCTCCCTTCCCTGCTCGTTGAATCTCCTTAAACAATTCTACCCATTTGTTAAAGCATTAGCAAACAATATAAGATAGCTAGAACAGAAGGGTAAATAAAGACACAAGTTTACTCAGAACTGTATAGAGCAGAGGTTCTCAACCTGTGGGTCAAGACCCCTTTGAGGGGGTGAATGAATTTTTCACAGGCATCACCGAAGACCAACTGCAAACACAGATATTTACATTACAATCCATAACAGTAGCAAAATCATATTTATGAAGTATCAACAAATATAATCTTATGGTTGGAGGTCACCACAACATGAGGAACTATATTAAAGGACTGCAACATTAGGAAGATTGAAAACCACTAGTATAGAGTAATATATTTTAAACATGTCTTATACATTTCAGTTCTTTTGAAAAACCTGAGAGTGCATCCTTCATCTCTTCCACAACTCCCAAGTTCTCATCACAGTACCCTTGCCTGTTGCTTTCTTTATGATAGATGGTTTGTTTCCTCTACCCCCAGAACCCTACCTGTACAGTGAAGGGGAGATGCTCATTTTAACTGGAGAGCTGAAAATACCCTTATCCACAGGGCTCTTCTTGTTGCAATGAAACTGAATCAAAACAGATGCAAAGGTGATGCAGAGGGAGCGATTCAGAGTCAGAAGTTGGACTATGTGGGAATTGCCATGCTGTAGGGCCTTTCACCACTGGGCAGGTAGTGCAGTGTGGTGAAGCTCTTACTTCGATACCTTTGAGGACCATCTAGAGCAATAGAGAACTGGGTTTTCAAGAAACTTTATTCCTCCAATTCTCATGAGATCTTTTATGCATGTGTCCTTTGCTTTGGATTTTAGTAAACTTTTGCGCTACAGTGCATCTATAAAAAATGGGGCCAGGATTTTCTGAACTTCATTCACCGTGGTCATGACAGAACCAACTGTAGAACAATGGAGAAACTGATGAAAAAATTGGCAGGTGAACAATTTGGGGAGGGTCCTTTATCATTTGTTTATGTGTGATTTAACCAATAAGAAGAATGAGCATGTTGAATAAAATGTGAGAAATGAATTAGAGTACTTAATTTATTTGCTTTAAAAGACTGCATTAACTATCCTACAGCCAACATTCCAAAAAGATCAGGAACATAGACTTTGTTACCTATCAATGGGACACTTTGCCCTGGGGTTGCTGCCATGTTGGCCCTCAGTGCAAGAGGAAGCTCTTAGCTCTCATGTGACTGTTGAACTGAGAGGGGCTGATATGTAGGGACACTCCACATTGGAGGGGTGGGATGGGTGGGAGAGGGAGGACAGGGTGGGAGGGTAGAACCAGGAGGGGTGGAAAGAGGGCACTGTGATGGAGATGTAACTTAGTGTAATGAATAAACATTATAATTAAAAAGAGAGACTCCACTTTTTAAAAATTACTTCCTTCTCCTATTGAACGGCTCTGCTTATTATTCATGCATCATCCTTAGAAATTTTCATTTATCCATTTGGTACTTTTGTGTGCATTACATATATAAGTGAAAGTATAATATATTGTGTTGAAATAAAATGACAATTTATGTGTACCCATTTAGTAAACATAGATTCACAGGAAAATGGCATATCTGAAAAGTTAGTGGTATTGAATGCTAGCTACAGGGACTTGCTGTGACATGGGCCATGTTGTATCATATGGAATCTTTCTTTCTTTCTTTCTTTTTTAAAGAAAATTCAAGTTACATCTCCATCACAGTCTCCTCCCTCCATCTCTTCTGGTCCCATCCTCCCACCCTCTACCCCCTCTCCCACCTTCGGGATTTCTTAATGATAGCATCAATTTGGAAATGAGGCAATACAAGAATATAGCACAGGTATGCATTTATGACATTTGACTGTAGAAGATAGAGTGCATTTACTTAAAGAATGGACAGGGAAAGAAAGTGCTAAGTAATGAATCACTGTAAGAATCCCATATTGCTTTTATTCGTTTTCCTGTTTAAGAAAATTCACTTAATGACCTCTTAAAATTCAAAATTACTGGAGAAATTTTACCTGACTCATATTGTTTTTAATACCATTATTTGCAAAGGGAATTTTATTATCTGCTTTCTCTGAAAGTGTCTACCGATTTCAAATCATCTGTGGCCTGCACAGTCAGCGATAAGTGTAAGTGTTTGGAATTTATAGACCATCACCTACAGACCACAGAAGTGGATTTCTTCACTCCCTTTTCTTTATTACTGTTACACACACACACACACACACACACACACACACACACAATCCACTGAGTCCATTTAGTGTTGCACATATGTACATGTGTTTAGAGCTGACCATCTAGTATTGAATAAACAATTAGCAGACTCATCTCTGGGGAGGACTAATCTCCATTTCTTAGTAGTCACTAATTGCCTGTAGCTCTTCATCTAGGAGAGGAGACTTGTGAGGTTCTACCTGTCCATATTGGTATGCCAAATGATGCTATCACTGTTCAAGTCTTGCTGAGGCAGCCGTATTATTGAGATTTTATGGCTTCAGTGTCCTATCTTATATAGATGACAGATTATTTCTTCATTGCTTCTATAGTTTGCACATCTTTTTCGAGAGTAGATGTGGCTACCTACATGTCTAGTCTGCAACAAACAAACAAAACAGCATTTCATTATCTTGCTTATTTAACTGGAATAGAATCATTTTTCTTCACAGGTTGTAACCTTTAGCTTATTTTCACTTATTTCTTATTTTATTTTATTTTTTGTTCAGAGTATGGCCAGTGAATATTTTAGTCATTTTTAAGGCAAGAGATATGGATTTTACTCCTTTGGATAGTCTTATTTTCCCAGCCAATCCATAACTTCATGTCACTTTTAGAACATGAATAAAACATTCAAAATCTTGAAGTATGTTCAGATGCTAAAAAATAGCATATTCTTATGTTTTAATCTATGAAGCATATTGACATACAAGTGTGCTATATGTTTATTTCCTGCTTAAAACTTTCCATTAACTAATTTTACTTGACTGGATCAAGACATTAAAGCTAAAGTTGTATAAAGAGCTATTCTTTCTTTTTTTTTTTAACTATAGAAGGCATTACAAAAACCATAGAACACACATTGTCCTGAAAATGTTTGACCATTCAGGTTACACTAGAAAGTTATGTCAATCAGAAGATAAATACATATAATAATTACCAGTGAATAGTCTTGATATGTAGGCTCATGAATCTTTTTTTCCTAATAAATTGAATTCTGTAACATTTTTATTGATGTCAGCATATGCACTGTGAAGTGTATAAATCTTCAGTGTACAAATTAAAAGTTTCATGTATGTATATATACAACAAAACACCAAAAAAATCTCTGATACTCCTCTTGCATTATTGCTCAATTAATTTTCTCATGTTGCTCAAAAATAAAACCATTATAGTGATTCTTTTGCTATTGGTGAGTGTTGCCTGTTTTGATTCACAGCTAAGTGGAATTTGTGTCTTCTGCTCCCTGTGTCTTTTTGTCTTTTTTTTTTTTTTTGATTCATCATTGTGACAGTGAACTTAGTTACACTGTTGTATTTCTCCATCATGTCCCACCCCCTATACAGCACCAGGATTTATTCACATGTGTAAACATATTTATTTAGTATCTAGACTGAATGCATTTTCTCTGCACAAATGAGAAGTGTTTTCTCCTGTTTGTAAATATTAATGTAAAATTAGATTGTAATAATCCTAGATAAATGGAGAGAACAAGAAGAGAGAGAGAGAGAGAGAGAGAGAGAGAGAGAGAGAGAGAGAGAGAAGGAGGAGGAGGAGGAGGAGGAGGAGGAAAGAAGAGGAATACATGAGGAAAAAGGGAAGAGAATACATGATCAGACCACGAAGTTGACTTAAGTCTGGAAGGAATCTTAACTTTGGTAGTTATAAGCTACATGAGAACCTCTCTTCTCCTTCCTTCCCCATCCTCTTCCTCATCATCCCCATCCTCCCTATCCTCCTCCTATTCCCCATATTTCTCCCCCTCCTCCCCACTCTCCTCCTTCCCCTCCTCTTCTTTTTCTTCCATCCTCCAATTTATTCATATCTAGTGGCAGGATTTTTCTGTTTGGAAGCTCCTTTCATGAGTACGTCTTCATGGTAGAACGAAGGGTCTATAGTTCTGCTCCTCAAGTATAATTGTTTGACAAATCCCATGCTGATCATTCTCATTCACAAACTCTCTGATTTAATCATGCATGAACATAAAGCTATTCTTGGTTTTTGATATCAGCATACACTTTAGAAGATCTCAGTTTCCTGGATGACTGTTATCCTCATCTCCTTTGGGCTTTTCACATGCTATTGTCATCAGCTTTGTTTTTTAGAAAGTTGACTATTATCTTAATTTGATAACAACTTGACAGATTTTCAGCATTACTACATGCTTACTTCTGCGTTTAATATCATTTAAGTATCATTTAAACAGAATTGGAGGTTTGAGGTTCACTACAGAGACATACATAGGCCTACTTGGTTTCAATTATATATCTCTTGTGTATTGTTTGTACTTCTAATATGTTTACTCAGCATAGAAATCCAGAAAGAGTTATTTTAAAAAATAGCATCAACATTTAAATATCTGGCACTTGAAAAGCCTGGCTGATTTTAAAATCAAAGTCTTTTCAGTATTGCGACCCTTTATTGAATAGTAGAGAACAAGTACCCAAAGGATCAGGTCAATATGGTGTACATTTAGATTTTTAAATATTATTTTTATGCTCATTTCAGTAGTTTTGTATTTAGTGCTTTTCTTACAATAGAATAAAAAGTAATTGCAGGTGATAGATTTGACTGAATGAGTATATTAGCATTTTCAACATTAGTCTAATCATTAGAAGAAAAATACTAGTTTAAACCTCCATATTCCATTCTTTAGGCTCACTTCTTACTATTGTAGTCCTGTAAAGTGTTCAATTTCCACAGTATATAAATTAAAAGTGTAGGTTTCTCAGCTAGCAAAAACAAAGAAAAAGAGAGCTGAGTGCTTTTTCATCTTTAACATTCCAAGGTTAAGATATTGAAAATAAGTATATATTAATATTTAATAAATATTGGATATGTGTCTCCAATATGTACAACATATACATACCTTTATGTAAAATAAATGATTATTCACCAGTATTTTTTCCTTTTGAAATCACAGCCATTTGAATGCTGACTAGTTGCTCTATTTAAGCTTTGGCTACTCCCTCAATTTTGCCTTGAGCAGAATCCTTTATTTAAATAAAATCATGTATTTGTTTTAGTCTAGGCTTTCAAATTGTAAAGTTTCCATCTTACATGTATGGAGAGAAAATGGGAACTGTCCAGGCAGCCACTGGTATGTCATTTCTTAGTTTTGGAAGCTGCAGACCCTGCACTTCCTATATAATCAGATATATTTATCCCTCTCAGGTCTCTGAGGTGGTTGAAGGATAGTTACAGTTTCATAGTTAAATTTTGAGTTGTTTAGGAATCAAGAGGGTGTTCTGGGTCTAAGAAGATGTTTTTAAAATTATGATGCAAGTTAGTATGAAAGCTGAGGTAGATATAGAACTTTAAGCTCATGGAGATGGTTAGGTAGCAGAATGTTAAAGTCAGGTGCCAAATACATATGGACTGGACATTGGAAATGTATGCTAAGCCATATAACTTTCATAATTGTGGCCTACTTATTTCTGTTGTTTTGTATTGTATTTATTGTTATAAGAGAAAGAACCATTTGTTGGACTGAAAGGGGGAGCTGTTGGGGGGGGAAAGAAATACATTAAACTAAAAAAAAAAAAAGGTAGAGGATGGGGGGTTGAGGGGGAGGAGGGTGGGAGGGTGGGACTGGAGGGCGGAGTAGGGAGGGGATTGTGATTGAGATGTAACTTGAAGAAATAAAAATAAATTTAAAAAATTATATTGCATTCTCTCATCTGAAGCACTGAAGCTGTGTAATAACAAAAGCATTACTGATAACTTTAACTGAAGCAAAGCAAATAAAAGCAAGGAAGCTTTACAAGAAGAAACCTGGAGTCCATCTCCAAACAGGACATGCATTCCAAAAGGTCAATGACACAACAATGGATGGGAGCTTCATTAAACCTTCATGTTCACAGTGTCAGTTTCCAGTGATCACCAGCTGTGGTGGTAATTACAGCTTGGGATGCTCTCTGACAGGGAGACATGAAACAGTGGCTCTTTTTTTTTTTTTTTCTTGTGTTAACCTTGGAGTCTGAGATAATTTTTTCCTCTCAATTTACTATGATGGCACTCACAAGCAGGGCATTTTTCCACAATAATTTGCACACTCATTAATAAAACATCTTCTTACTACACAATAATTGAATACATATAATGAAAGTTGTTACAGTGACAATAAAAGAAAAGGGCAGGATGGGATAAGTCTGAATGAGTGATGGTAACCACTCTCGATTGTGCCAGAGAGGGAGTCACTCCAAGAGGTGTGTGCAATGGCCCTTCTGTGGGAATTCTTGGTTTCCTCATAATAAAATTTCAGTAGGAAGGGCTAAGCTACGCACCCTCTTCTTATAGAGTGATACCAGCTCAGTATACCATAGTATTTTCTCTCATCTGGCACAGCTTAATGCAGGTAGCAAATCTCTGATTTTATGTCTCTTTGGTTTTTCTAGAAAACTCTGACAATGTGTTTGTTCTGTACTCTAAACCAGCAACTGCAGTTTTCTCATATCATTACCCTTGATTCCCACACAGTCACTACATGTAGGGTGGATTGTTTTCCTTAAAGGTCAAGAAAGTGTGTACGGAAACAATTAATATCTTAACATTATTAAATTATGTATTCCTAATGATTATTCTATTAGCTGGAAAATAGTTGTGTTAATTATGAGGAGATCAGATATATGAGACCGAAATAGTTGTATAGATTTAAATTTTCCTTCATGCTGTCTCTCATAAAGATTCCAAATGATCGAGCATGTTTCATTTTCTACGCTATTAGTATTTAGCAACTGTTTTGCATAGATATTGAGAAATCAAGATTGACTCATGGTTCAGGAAGGGTGAGTTCTCCAAAGCATACAAAGATGACCCATATAATGTGTTCCTGGAGATTTGATGCTAAATGGGAATGGCTATTAACTCCGAAGCAAAGAAGATTAACTCAGAAAGGAAGGAAAAAAGCTGTGCTAGGAAATGGATTAAAAAGTCAAGGAATGAGTTGACACTTTACATTTTTAATATGGTAAAATTATTCACATTTAACCTTCTCCCTGCTCTCTCTCACATGTACTCACAGGATGACCTACAGAGACCACTTTAGGTTTCCAGTGGACACAATCAGGCTGTACAATGTTACATGGCTATTTTTTGTTCTCTGTTCCAGAGAATCATAGTGAAATAGTAAGGAGGTAACGTTTTCCAAGACAATGACTGTGCTATACACCCTGGCTTGTTTTACTCCAGCAGATGTTCATGATGAGTGTAAATGTTTATGGAAGCAAGGTGAATACAGCCTGGGTATCTGAGGAAGTTATAAAGCCCAGCTATGAACTGTGATCAGTTGAAGAAACAACTATCTTATAAGTTTCTTCCTTATTTTTGTTAGAAATGTTAATGTGTGTACACAGATAGAGAAGATGCCTTTCTTTCACTCTTTGTGTGACATAATATGTTAGCTTTATTCTGTAATAAATGTCTAAATGATGCTAATCTTAAACAGCGGGGCTTCAGTTATGAGATACCAAAGAGAAGGGTAAAGGTTATTCAAAGACTTTGCTTAAATTTTTTTTTGGAAAGAGACCTGTGAGTTTCAGGTTCTATATGGAATACTTGGATCATGTTAGGTGGCATTATGAATTCATTATTATCTTTATTTGGAGAGTAAGTATAGTTTAAAGAGATGGATCTTGAGGTTTAAAGAGATGGAACTAGCTAGCAAGGTAGCAAGGAATATATTTATTATGTTCAGTTTTGTATGCTTATTTGACTAGAGAATGCCAAGACACAGAGCTAAGCATTGCTCTGGTGTGTGTATGTGTACACGTGCACACATGTGTGTTACTATACTTTGGAGAGATTATCAGTTGAGTCAGCTGACCGAGCAGAACAAACTTTCTTCCTTCAAGTGAGAGAGTGTTTATATCCAGCCAGATATGCATGTTATTATATATTGGCGTGTGTACATGTTTTCTTGCTTCTGTTCTGTGCTTACCTATTAATAATGAGGGGGGAAAAATCTAAATATTAATTGTGCTAGCCAGATAGCAGTTAGCTGATATTTCCTTTTTTTGTGTGTCTCTTATGGATCTGAGTCTTCAAGTCAATACCCACAGTAAATGCTTCTATGATTTTGGTGTTTGGTAAACAATGTTTTTATATTTTCCATGGCAATGTCACATTGACCTAAATATTCCTGAATTTTGAATGTTGTCAATCTCAGTTATACACATTTCCTAGGACTCTTGGTCTTAGTAAAAAGGACTTGGTGGATATAGAGCATGTGAAAGGCAGTGCAGACCATTAACATCCACAGTATGCTTGAGTTATCTTAGTTAAATGTGGATAACATTAAGGTATGATGCCTTGTTACCAACTCTGGGGTTAGATTCATTTACTGAGCATGAAAAGACACATAGAAGTTTAGTCTAGCTGAATGTATGTAGAATTGCATTTAAAGCTCTGGATTTACCATCTGGCTTTGTTCATTACCAGCTTTTATTTTTCCTTCTATTTCTTTTTTTGTTACTGAATTACTTAACATCTGATGTTCAGTTTCTATCCATTTAGATGTCTCATTCTAAAATGTGTTAAGTCTGTGTGCAAAGCAAAACTTATTCTTTAAATATGGAATGAGTCCTAGGATAATAAGAAGCAATAATCAGCACAGTAGAACTGTTATCATGTATCATTTAATAATGAGGATAAATTCTGAGGAACAAGCCATAACGTGATTGGTTATTGTGTGAAATAGCACAGAATGTTCTTACCCAAGCCAGACAGTATAGATAGCCTGAATCACACGTAGGCTATATGGAACACATATTATGCTGCCTACTGATATTCTGGCTATGTTGAATGTAGCAAGCGCCTAAAAGAAAATGATACAATGAAGACATAGTAAACATAAGATTGATGAGGTTGCCATGAGATAACACTGTCATCTATTGCTATTATTATTATCAAATATTGCTCACTATATTGAATTCTATAAACCATACATTTATATAATTGAAAATGCATTTGTTTTATTTATAGCAAAATCACTACAAACACATAAATAATGTGGTGACCCATTAGTTCTTGTCAACTTGATACAAACTAGAGTAAGGAACCTCAATTAAGGAGTTGTCTTCAGCTAACTGGACTGTGGGCAAGGCTGTGGGGAATTTTCTCAGTTGTTGGTTGATGTAGAAAAGCCCAGCCTAATGTGGAAAGTAAGATCCCTAAGCAGATAAACCTAAGCTGTATGATAAAAGTAGCTGAGAAATCCAGAGGAAACAAGTCAGTAAACAGTGTTCCTCTCTGTCCTCTGCTTGAGTTCCTGCCTCTAGGTTTCTTCTTCTTTTTTTTTTTCTAATGTTTATTTATTACTTCAGGTTACATCTCCATCACAGTGTCTTCTTTCCACCCCTCCCAGTCCCGCCCTCCCACCCTCTACCCCCTAACCCTTCCATCCCACAACTCTGGATTGGAGTGTCCCTACATATCAGTCCCCCGCCCCAGTTCAGCAGTCATATGAGGGCCAAGAGCCTCCTCATACACTAGAGGCCTACAAAGCAGCACCACTAGGGCAAAGTGTCTCATGGACAGGTAACAAAGTCTTTGTTCTTGTTCCCTTTGGTACATTGGCTGTGGTTTAGTTATCCTGTACTATATGGCTAAAATCCAATTATAAGTGTGTAGATGCCATGTGCATCCTTCTGAGTCTGGGTTAGCTCATTCAGGATGAGCTTCTCTAGTTCCATCCATCTGGCTGCAAATTGTATGATTTCATTGTTTCTGATAGATGAGTAGTATTTCATTGTGTTTTTTAATCCATTCCTTGGTTGAGGGACATCTGGGTTGTTTCCAGTTTCTAACCATTAAAAAAAGGCTGCTATGAACATAGATGAGGAAACTTGCTTGTGATGTGGTGAGGAATCATTTGGATGTATCCTCAGAAGTGGTATGGCTGGGTCTTGAGGCAGAGCTATTCCAAGTTTTCTAAGTTATTGCCAGACTGATTTCCTAGTGGTTGTACAAGCTTGCACTCCCACCAGCAATGGAGGAGGGCTCCCCTTTCTCCACAACCACGCCACCATGTGCTGTCATTTGAGCTTTTGATCTTAGCCATTCTGACAGGTGTGAGATGCAATCTCAGAGTCTTCTTAAGTTGCATTTCTGTGATGATTAAGGATGTTGAGCATTTCTTCAAATGTCTCTCAGCCATTAGGGATTTCTCCTTTTTGAATTCTCTATTTAGCTCCGTCCCCCATTTTTTGATTGGATTATTTGGTTTCTTGGCATTTAATTTCTTGAGCTCTTTGGATATTAGCCCTCTGTCAGATGTGGGGTTGGTGAAGATTTTTTTTCCCAATCTGTAGGTTGCTGTTTTTGTTCAAATGACAGTGTCTTTTGCCTTACATAACATTTTCAGTTTCATTAGGTCCCATTTATTGATTGTTGGTCTTAGATCCTGAGATGTTGGTGTTCTGTTCAGGAAGTTGTCACCTGTGCCAATGAGTTAGAAGCTTTTCCCCACTTTCTCTTCTAGTAGATTTAGTGTGTCTGGCCTTATGCTAAGGTCTTTGATCCACTTGGACTTAAGTTTTGTACAAGGTGATAAGTATGGGTCTAATTTCATTCTTTTACATGTTGACATCCAATTGGACTGGCGCCATTTGTTAAAGATGCTGTCCTTTTTCCATTGTACGGTTTTGGCTTCTTTGTCAAAAATTAAGTGACCATAGGTGTGTAGGTTCATTTCTGGGTCTTCAATTCGATTCCATTGATCCACTGGTCTGTTTCTATACCAGTACCATGCTGTTTTTATTACTATTGCTCTGTAGTACAGCTTGAAATCTGGGATGGTGATACCTCCAGAAGTTTTTTATTGTACAAGATTGATTTAGCTATTCTGGGTTTTTTGCTTCTCCATATGAAGTTGAGGTTGCTTTTTCCAGGTCTATAAAGAATTGTGTTGGTATTTTGATAGGAATTGCATTGAATCTGTATATTGCTTTTGGCAGAATGGCTATTATGGGATATAATGCAAGCAGTGCTATGAGGAAAGTTCATAGCACTAAATGCCTTCAAAAAGAAAATTTTAACAACTCATATTAACGAATTAACAGCAGAGCTGGAACAACTGGAAAAAAGGAAGCAAACACTCCCAAGAGGAGCAGAAAGCAGGAAATCATCAAACTTAGGGCTGAAATCAACAACTTAGAAACAAAAAGAACAATACAAAGAATCAATGAAACCAAGAGTTGGTTCTTTGAGAAAGTCAACAAAATAGAAAAACTCTTAGCCAAATTAACTAAAAGGCAGAGGGAAAAAAACCCATATCAACAAAATTAGAAATGAAAAGGGAGAAATAACAACAGACATTGAGGAAATACAGTGTTATATTATTAACATGCAATTTAAAAATGTTAGTCTTATGGAAACACAGACCCTTCTATTTTGATATCCTGCATAGTCTCTGCAATGGGCTGCATTGAAATACTTTGGTAAATGGTAATTTGAACACTTGGCATTCACCTGGAAGTTACTGTTCAACATGGTATAACTTCTAAATAAAGAAATCTGGAGAATCCCAGTGAATTGTATGGCAGTCTGTAAATCCTTGAGAAATATTTTGCAATAATTTAATTTGATTCAAAATTAGTTGTAGCTTTTTTTCCTCTTTATGTGCTGATAGGCAATGTCTTGGTGGGGACAATTCTTCAAAGAACAGAAAGCTCAAAGTGCTGAAATGGCTATTTTGTAACAATGCAGTAAGATTCTTTTTCTTGTATTTATCGCTAACACCTCTGATGGCTTATGGCCTGTATAAATCCCTTAGGAGCTCTCTTACCTTGTCAGCCTTTCACCTTAAGGCATAAGTCATTGTAAATGATTCGATCAACCAGAGAGCTTGGTCAGGGAGATTTTGTACTTTAACAACTTCTCATGAAAAGAGCGTAATATATTTGAGAATCTACCATGGTATATGGCCCAAGGCATTAGTTTTCAGTTTTGCTCACCTAAGCTTGTAGGAAGAATGTCACTGAGTGCAGTGAACCAGCCAAGACCCTGGAGCAGAGAGGTATTACAATAATTAACTGGAAAAAATAATGCATTATTTCAGACCTTCATACTTCTATAAAGCTTACTTCTCAGAGTTGGTTCTTATGCCAGCAATATACATTCCCCCAAGACCTTGTTGGAAATACATGATCTCTGACCTCTCCCAGATGTATGATAAATGTCAAAATGATTTGTATAAACATTAAGGTTTGCAAAGCACCATTCTAAATTTGTTGGAAATGGTGCCATAAAAAAAAATAGGGGCTTAGCTTTGCTTCATGTTGTCCTTTTAATACATTTTTGTTTCCTTCCTTAGCTTAGCTTTTCTTTCAGCAATGAAGCCATAGACCCTACCCCACATATCATATCTTGTTTGATGTTGAAGCTTGTTATTTCATAAGATCCATACTTTTCAAAGTCTTCATAACAATCATTTATGTTAGGTCAGGCTGTAGACAGTCTTTAATAGAGGCTGCCTTTAGAAAAATCAAAGCAACTAATATCTAACATCTTGATGTCTTTCTGTTAATTCACTTCCACTTTTGCCTTCATTGCTCCATCTCAGCTAAAGTGGACACACTGGTGTGAACCTCAGGATAAGTTCTATACCCTGGTAAGCATGTGCATCAGTTAGGATCAGATCCATCCATGCCATGTGGTCTGTTAATATTGACAGTGAGTGACTATATGGAATTCTGCACTACTTTCATACATCTATCTTGTGCACTAACGTATATGGTGAAGTGAAGATAGGAAATCAGGAAATACTGATTTAATGTGTGTTAGAACATAAATTGTGAGAGTGGAGGGGAGGGCCAGTTTTTGTATTTTTTAAATAAAATTTATTCTTTTTTTTTTTTTTTTGGTTTTTCGAGACAGGGTTTCTCTGAATATCTCTGGCTGTCCTGGACTCGCTTTGTAGACCAGGCTGGCCTCGAACTCACAAAGATCCGCCTGCCTCTGCCTCCCAAGTGCTGGGATTAAAGGCGTGCGCCACCACCGCCCGGCTAAATTTATTCTTTATTATATTAATAGTTTAGATTATACTATGGCACTTTTATAAATATCTACATATATATGAGTAGTTTTATAAGCTGAAAATATTTTGAATGAGTGTCTTTTTTGTTTTTTTTGGTTGTTTTGTTTACTGTTTACTCACTGCTTCAACTTACATCTATTTGTAATATCAAATATAAATATTAATCATTTAAGTTTGAAAGTGAGTGTGTGAACTTTGGGGTGCATGTGTCTGTTTATGGCTGTGTATGAATATACACCTGCACTTGCACATGAAAAGGAAAAAGGAAAATAACAGATTGTGATCATATCACTCTGCATTTTATTTTCTTGAGACACTGAATCTGAAGCTCTTGTGTTTTGTTTGAGCTAAGCTGGTGGCAGCAAAGGCCCAGAGATTCTCCTCTCGTCCTGCCCAGTACTATGGTTATGGGTATGTACAGCCACACACACCTGACTTTTTACATTGACTCTCAGTATTCAAACTTAGATACACCCACTTCTACAGCCAGTATTCTTACCTACTGAGCCAAGCCCCCCAAATTATCAAGTTTTAATGTTGAAGCTTCCATGACAGTTGAAGAATGAGTTGAAAGATAAGGACAGATTCTTAAATGGAGTGGGACAGCTTGCTAGGGGAGCAGCAGCATCTGGAGACACTGTTCTTTCACATTTCAGCAAGAAATTCTAATGGTCTTTCTGTTTGGAATCAAGCACTTCATGAATCACAAGGAGTGGTCCCTAGTCAATGGTGAACTTCAGTAATTGCTAAATCTAGTGGTTTCAAGAAATCTTCTGTAATTGGAACGTGTATTTCCAAGGACCTGAAAGAATGATTAGAGTTTAAACAAAACAAAATACTCTAAGTTGAAGCTACAGTTAGTTGCCTGATGAGTAGAAAGCTACCGTGCTTTGTTTTTATTTAAGAAATTTCTATTGACAGAGAAGGAAATGGAAAAACTAAACTCTGTTAGGGTGAATTTTTCAGCTTGGCAGGAGCTTCAGCACATCATTGTCCTGTGGAGGAGAGTGGGCTGTTTGGGAATGCTTGCTTGGTGAGAGGAAGTAGTTATTTGGTGATCATGTGTGGCATGTTTTTTCAAAACATTTAGAGTATTTAATAATCTTGAAAGGCAAGGTTACAACTGTCTCTGATCAAATCTCCTCTTTAGTGCTCTTGATAGATGTAGAGTAAAATATTTTTGAGAAAGGTGTGAGTGCAAATCTAAGAAATACTTGCTGCCCTCTGTTTTAGTTCCATTTGGCTGTTGTAGAAAATTGCATGAAACATCTGCTCAAAATAACAGAAGTATATTCTCTGAGTTGTGGAGGGTGGGAGTCAGACAGGCAGATAGACAGATAGGTAGATAGATGGATGGATGGATGGATGGATGGATGGATGGATGGATGGATGGATTGATGGACGGACGGACGGACGGACAGACAGACAGACAGACAGACAGACAGATAGATATAGACAGAAGATAGATGATGGAGAAGTGATATATAACAGATAGTAGGTAGGTAGGTAGATAGATAGACAGACAGACAGACAGACAGACAGACAGACAGATAGATAGATAGATAGATAGATAGATAGATATAGACAGAAGATAGGTGATAGAGAAGTGATATATAATAGATAGGTAGGTAGGTATCCAGATGAGATAGAGGTAGCTATAAACAGGGTGTTGTTTCTTTTCAATTTCTAGGAAAGAATCAGGTTTTTCTCCACTATCTGGTTGCTGACCAACATCCTTGGGCTTCTGGTAGCCCCACTTTATTTCTGTCTTCATGGCCATGGTGCTTCATGATCCTCTTTGACTATGCCAGAAGTCTCTCCCTCTCTCTCTCTCTCTCTCTCTCTCTCTGAAGGATAGTGTGCTTACACTGAAGTCCTACCTGAATTATGCAGCCTAGACCTTTCTGAATTGACAGCCTCACTGTAGGTGTTCAGGGCATCATCTTGGTCATGAACAAGTTGCTCTGTTCCAGATATATACATCTTTAAGTCAGATTTATCCTAAACAAAAGAGAAAATTTGTGAAAAGTATCTACAAATATTATTTAATTTAGCAAAAATCATCAAAGTTTTTGAGAAACACACAGAACTGTGGCATTTAGAGAAACCAGTGTAATAAAGTGATTGTATTAAGTATTTGCTTGTTCTAACAACCAACAGAACAAATTAAGCAATTTTTTGGAAATAATTTCATATGCTACATTTAAAAACTGGGTCAATTCTCTGTTTAATTCTGTTCCCCATTTTTTGATTGGATTATTTGGTTTCTTGGCATTTAATTTCTTGGCCTCTTTGTAAATTTTGGATATTAGCCCTCTGTCAGATGTGGGGTTGGTGAAGATTTTTTCCCAATCTGTAGGCTGCTGTTTTGTTTGAATGACAGTGTCTTTTGCCTTACAGAAGCTTTTCAGTTTCATGAGGTCCCATTTATTGATTGTTGATCTCAGGTCCTGAGC
This sequence comes from Lophiomys imhausi, assembly GCA_907164525.1. Classification (NCBI taxonomy): domain Eukaryota; kingdom Metazoa; phylum Chordata; class Mammalia; order Rodentia; family Muridae; genus Lophiomys; species Lophiomys imhausi. The sequence goes on from CAJQZJ010004824.1 coordinate 3,584,717, forward strand.
TGTTGGTGTTCTGTTCAGGAAGTTGTCGCCTGTACCGATGAGTTCCAGGGTTTTACACACTTTCTCTTCTAATAGATTTAGTGTGTCTGGCCTTATGTTAAGGTCTTTGATACACTTGGACTTAAGTTTTGTGCAAGGTGATAAGTATGGGTCTAATTTCATTCTTTTACATGTCGACATCCAGTTAGACCAGCACCATTTGTTGAAGATGCTTCACAAAGGAGGAATCCCTAATGGCTGAGAGACACTTGAAGAAGTGCTCAGCATTCTTAATCATCACAGAAATGCAACTCAAGATGACTCTGAGATTCCATCTCACACCTGTCAGAATGGCTAAGATCAAAAGCTCAAATGACAGCATATGCTGGTGAGGTTGTGGAGAAAGGGAAAAACTCCTCCATTGCTAGTGGGAGTGAAAACTTGTACAACCACTATGGAAATCAGTCTAGCAATATCTTAGAAAACCTAGAATAGCTCTATCTCAAGACCCAGCCATACCACTTCTGAGGATACATCCAAATGATTCCTCACCAAATCACAAGGAAGTTTCCTTATCAATGTTCATAGCAGCCTTTTTTTTAATGGCTAGAAACTGGAAACAACCCAGATATCCCTCAACCAAGGAATGGATAAAAAACAAAACAAAACTGTGGTACATTTATACAATGGAATAAGACTCAGCTATCAGAAACATTGAAATCATGCAATTTGCAGCCAAATTGATGGAACTAGAGAAGCTCATTGTGAGTGAGCTAACCCAGACTCAGAAGGATGCCCATGGCATCTATTCACTTATAATTGGATTTTAGCAACATAGTACAGGATAACTATACAACAGCCAATGCACGAAAGGGAACAGGAACATAGAGTTTGTTGCCTGTCCATGAGACACATTGCCCTAGTGGTGCTGCCTTGTAGACCCCTAGTGTATGAGGAGGCTCTTGGTCCTCATATGACTGCTGAACTGGGATGTGGCGGGGGGGGGGGGGTACTCCACTCTAGAGGAGTGGGATGGAAGGGATAGGGGACAAAGGGTGAGTTGCCAGACTGGGTTGGGTGAAAAGAGGGTACTGTGATGGAGATGTAACCCGAAGTAATAAATAAATAAAAATAAAAACTGGGTCAAAATAATATGTGTAGGGAAATGGGGTTAAGATTGTCTTTATTTGTAGCATACTTACCACTTTAGTGTTAACTTGTGAACATGTACTTTCACAATTTTCTTAAGATATAACTATATATCCAAAGGTCAAGGAACAGCTCGGCATAGGCTACAGAACAATGGGAACTTTTGGTATCCTGAAAACAATGCTAGTAGAATACTGTTAAAGTGTTTTCTTGACTTAAACAATTATGCTGTTAAATGAGGACCAAGATCCAAGTCAGTTAGCACATTTGGATGCTTAGCACAGGAAGTCTCCTAACACTGGGTTCCAGCAAAGGCAACTTAACCCCCATACAGCCAGTACTCTAGCGCTGTGGTGAAAATCTACTGAAAATGAATACTTTTGATACTTATAACCTAGTGAATCAAGAGGACTCTGTGATGAAGTAGTTAAGGTCCCTCTGGTCAGCATTAAAGAGTGAGCTTCCAGATCTGCAGCAGGTTCAACACTGGAAAACTGTTGCTGGATGTACAGCTGCATCCTAGCAGTAAGAGCAACATCAGGATGAGCCGTCTCTCATTTAGTGGAGTACAGTGGTTATTGGAGAAAAGAGAGGAGTCTGGATAGTATGGAGTTGGAAAGTCAACAGCTGTAATTTGGAATCATTTACAGATGGACATGAGTAACCCATCCAAAGGAGTGCGATTAGTGTCAGGCATAGTTCACATGGACCATCATACAAATATCATCAGGGCAAAGTAAAAAACAAACAAACAAACAACCATGAGTTTAAAGTTCTATATCTAACTCAGCTTTCATACTAACTTGCATCACAATTTTAAAAACATCTTCTTAGATCCAGAACACCCTCTTGATTCCTAAATAACTCAAAATTTAAATATGAGACTCTAGCTATATAGTCTTCAACTACCTCAGAGACCTGAGAGGGATAAATATATATGATTATGTAGGAAGTTCAAGGCCCGCAGCTTCCAAAACTAAGGAATACCATACCAGTGGCTGCCTGGACAGTTCCCATTTTCTCTCCATACATTACAGCATCAATCTTCAGCCGTTTGGCCCCGTTTCTCTGACAGACATTGATTGTAGAGCAGGAATTATGAAGGACTTGCCTACCCTGTCTTGGCAGAGCTAGACTTTCGACTTACCTGCTTCATGGAGATGGTTAGATAGTAGAATGTTAAAGTCAGATGCCAAATACATATGGATTGAACATTGGGAATGTATGCTAAGCCATAAAACTCTCATAATTGTGGCCTATTTATTTCTGTTGTTTTGTATTGTATTTATTGTTATAAGAGAAAGAACCATTTGTTGGACTGAAAGGGGTAAATGTTGGGGGGAAAAGATATACCTTAAATTAAACAAAAAAAGGGGAGAGGATGGGGGGTCTGAGGGGGAAGAGAGTGGGAAGGTGGCACTGGAGGGAGAAGTAGGGAGGGGATTGTGATTGAGATGTAACTTGAAGAAATAAAAAATAAATTATAAAAAAAAAAAAACAATTACTGACTCCTGAGGATGGGGGATGTCAGGAAGATGCTCCCATGTGTTAGATACATTCCAGAGTATGAATTCCAGTAACATACTTCAGGCATGCTTCAGTTAGAATGGTTTTTCGTAACCATAGAACACAGACTCTCTTTCATACACATCTGGGACAAGAATTTGATCAAATGTAATGACTGGAGCTTGTCAGAAGCAAGTACCAAAAGCAACTCTTGTTTTATTTTAAAAAAATTATTAAATGTCTGCATCTTGCAACTGTAGGAGGCTTTTTCCACAATGGGAAAGAAAAGTGTACTGATCTTGGCATCTGAGAAGCAATGCTGAAAAGAGTAGGTGCGTCTGATAGCCCAGGCCCGACATGGGGCCCTATTCTTTCCTGATGAACTATTGACTACTGATGGATTCTATGGGAGGGACAGTCATTGTCATCATCCACTGATGAACTCACCAGGCTCCAGGACATAATTAAAAACTATGGCCATGCAGACAGTCCTTGCTAAACTCAGTGGGAAATGAAACACAATCAAGAGCCATGAATAGGAGAAAGAGGCTTGCAGGGAAGAAGGGAGGGAAGAGAAGGTTGACAGGGGTGGAGGGAGAGGGGTACTAGGAGAGAGGAATGAGAATGTTATATGTAAATTATAAACTTGCCAAAAAGCAAATTTAATAGAAGTTTTCAAAAGCACATTTATTTATTTTACTGAAATGAACTAAAGTATTTATGGAATTCTTATTTCCAGCTATGCAGAGGATGAGGGTTCTGTCCCATCAAGTGGTCCAGGCCTTTGTTGTGATATGAAACCTCTTTGTTGTGATATGCATCCTTGGTGAGATGCTCTTCCACAAATGCAGGTAAATTATGTACAATAAAAAGGAGTAAATGTGGTAGATGCACATGTGTTTGTCTGTGAGAGAGAGACACAGAGAGACAGAGAGAGATAGAGATAGATGGAGAGAGAGAGAGAGAGAGAGAGAGTCAAGACTGCAGGCAAGGAGGAAGTAGAGGCCCTTTGGAGTGACCATGAAGCTAGAATCTGAGTCTGTGGCTTTATCCGTTCCATGGTCAAAGGTCTAAAGGACTTTTGCTGGTGACTTTTGTCTTCTTTATGCCATATTGCCACCAGACCCATTTTCATCACTAAGGGTTCTTGTGGTTCTTGTTATCTTGCCTTGTAGGACTTGCTGTGTCTTTGGTTAAGAGTTAGATCAAGAAATGCTGAGACTCCAACTTTGCTGGAATAAAACTCAATAATCCCCTTAGAAAACATCACAAGTCCCATTCTTCTTCTCTTCTCTTGTCCCCCATATGTCTAGTAATGTGAATCATGTGTCAAATGCCCAACACACACAGCCAAAGCCTTCATATGACCTTTGGGCAGTTTCAACCAATACTGGAAAGGCTGGTATGAAAGCCTGGGAGGCAAGGATGTCTTTCCACCTCATCCCCATACAGTCTTTCTGAACTGAAGGTCAGAATTTCCACCTCACACATGAAACAAACGTTTTCAAGCTCTGCCTCTGCTGTCAGAGGTCCACTTGCATCTTGTTTCACATGTCATCACTAATTCTCCATATGCTCAGTGGGGATTTAACCATGTAGTAATGGACTTTGGCTCAGAGCCACCATTTTGCTGAGAACTAGAAAAAGCTGAGAAATCATAGGTTTCCAACTCTTGCCAACCAGAACAGAACACTCTCGATGAGGCGTAAATACTTTGGTGGGAGAGCAACAGAATGTTGAGAGTAGCTACTGAGAAGGGAACCACTCACTGCTGATTTTTAAGCCTGTGCAAGCCTTCCTGGTTCCGAGGTGACTTGGAATACAAAGCCCTGTTTGTTTCTGGACTGCTCAGGTGCATGTTCACCCAGCAACCTCAACCTGTATCCGTATCCATCAGACTTTGAGAGGAGGTCAGGTATTGCTTACCAGAAGAGAGAGACAGTTATAACAGGGACACCACCTCAACCTAAGTCTCTAGAGGCCCACCCTACTGCTCTTTTCTCAGGGTTTATTTGAAGAGTTATATGGCATTCCATTCAGAAAAGTGGCAAGACTGACAACTAGGCAGAAAATACAATCGGCATTGCTTTCAAAATTCTGAGCAAGCCCTGCTCCTCCTCTCCTTATCCCTTTTCTCACCTCTATTTCCTTTTTCTCTTTCTCACAAGAGGTTGAAAGTACTGTGGTCAGTTTTCCTATTTTAAATAGGTCCTCCTGAGGCCAACTGTGTTTACTATGTTACTTTAATAAGTTTGCACAAGTTTACTGGCTTAAAAGAGTACACATTTATCTTTTCAGGTCTTTGGCAGTGGTTCAGTTCTCCCACTGAACCATCAATGCAGATGTCTTTACAGGTAAAAAGAGTAGCGTAGGTCTGTCTCAGTGGGCTGAAATTCATGTGGCAGCAAGCCCCTTTCCTTCCTGGGACACCAAGGGTTATCTAATTCTCTAGCCCTTGGATGCCCAAGTTCTTTGGCTTGTAATCTCTTTCCTCATCTTCTGAGCCAGTAACATCTCATCCCTCTTACTGTGCATCATCACATCTCTTACCCAGCCAAACAGCTCACTGTCTCTAAAGACCCTAGTGAGGACAGGTGATCAGCCCATATTGCCTGGGTAGGTTCTCCTCTGAAGGCTCATATTCTGAGTCACAAATATGCATTCCTTTTGGCATGGAAAATAATGTATGAACAGCTTCCAGGTATTCCAGTAACATTATCCTTGTGACTGGAGGAAAATGTTCTTCTCCCAGGCATATGTATTAGTTCTAATGGTGGTTCCCTGAAGAGATGTTCCATTGCATTCTGACTTCAGACACCAGAGAGTTTGGTTGCTGCTTATTCTAAAGTGATCGTTCAGCCATTCTTTACTTAGCATCTACCATTCACTATATTTTTTATTGAATCAACCAGACTTCAGTTTGCTTGCCTACTTGAGAAAATTACGTTATGACCTTGGAAGACATTTGAGGCTTCAAGGAAAAACACAACACAAAACAAAACAAACATGTTGTGATCAACATGCAATTTAAGTTTTAGAAGTGTTTCTTTTACAAATGTACGTGCTTTTGTATTTGGGGCATATATGTTCAATATTGAGATGTCCTCTTGATGAATATTCCCTTTAACGAGTATGTAATGCCCTTCTCTGTCTTTTTTTATTAACTTCAGTTGGAAGTCTATTTTGTTTGATATTAGGATGGCTACTCCAGCTTGCTTCCTGGGTCCATTTGCTTGGAAAACCTTTTCCCAGCCCTTTACTCTGAGGTAGTGTCTATCTTTGGTAGTGAGATGTGTTTCTTGTATGCAGCAAAAGGACAGGTCTTGCTTGTGGATCCACTCTGTAAACCTGTGTCTTTTTATTGGGGAGTTGAGTCCATTGATGTTGATGGATATTAGTGACCTGGGGTTGTTATTTCCCATTAGTTTGGTATAGGTGATGGTCCTGTGCCTCTTTTGGTTTAGTTGCTGAGGGGTTTTCTATTCCCTTTGTTTTCTTGGGTGAAGTTTTCTTCTCTGGGTTGGAATTTTCCCTCTAGGATTTTCTGTAGGGCTGTGTTTGTGGGGAGATATTGTTTAAATTTGATTTTGTCATGGAATATCTTGTTTTCTCCATCTATGTTGATAGAGAGTTTTGCTGGGTATAGTTTGGCTGGGCACCTATGTTCTCTTGGGTGAAGTTTTCTTCTCTGGGTTGGAATTTTCCCTCTAGGATTTTTCTGTAGGGCTGGGTTTGTGGGGAGATATTGTTTAAATTTGATTTTGTCATGGAATATCTTGTTTTCTCCATCTATGTTGATAGAGAGTTTTGCTGGGTATAGTTTGGCTGGGCACCTATGTTCTCTCAGGACTTGTAGGATATCTGTCCAGGCCCTTCTAGCTTTTAAAGTTTCTGAGGAGAAGTCAGGTGTAATTCTGATGGGTCTGCCATTGTATGTGACTTGACCTTTTTCTCTTACAGCTTTTAATATTCTTTTTTTGTTCTGTACATTTGGTGTTTCAATTATTATGTGGCGAGAGGAGTTTCTTTTCTGATCTAATCTGTTTGGTGTTCTGTAAGCCTCTTGGATTTTTATTGGCATCTCTTTCTTCAGGTTTGGGAAGTTTTTTATTTAGCTCCAAAATAACAAAATAATTTCTTCTTTAATCCAGATTGAAAGATAATACTTTATATATTGTCAAAAAACCAAATTTGCTTTAGGAGAAATATTACCCCCTCCCAAAAAAAGGTCCCAGAGTTAGGATTAAGGCAGGGATCTGTTCTTATCTTTCCAGGAGATTTAAAGCATCCATTCAAGGAATCCAGGGACAACTGGACAATGAAAACCTCAGCAGAAAACAGATCAGACACCAAAGAAGACGAGTGGTCCAGACCATCCAGCCTTGCAGACTTCCTCAATAGCTATTTCCTCAAAAGTCTACAACCACAACAACTCAAAATCGCTAAGATCGTTCAGCTCCACAGACTGCTCCAGCCAGAACTTCAGTAAAGCCCTGAAGATCAGCTTCTGTCTACAAACTTCTTAGGACATCTAAATAGCTGAGCACAAAATGACTGAACATCAAATGATTCTATTAACATTTTAAACCATTTTCCATTTTTATTTGGTACCTAAACAGGTTTACTACATCCCAAATCAGCAGGAAGTCATTTTAAGAGAGTGACGTCCCATGCCCAGAAGGTGAGGAGGGTGTTTCCCCCCCTTTTTGGTTATTTGATGGACAACAGAAAATTTTGTTATTTAGGGGAAGAGACTACAAGCTCTTAAATGGACTTGTTAAATGGGTTTTAGAGGTTAGACCCAGGGACTTCTATCTTTTTCTTTTCTGTATCCTTCTTTCTCTCCTATGTAGGAGTGAATAGACTTGAGAAAAAATGGGACATAGACATAGTATAGGAAAGATCAAGAAAAAAGGACAGATTATTGAATATGCCCTTATACCTTTGTATATTGATACAAAATTAATATTATATTTGGATAAATTGGCATTGATCATTGTATATTAATGCAAAATTAAGATCTAAGAAGATGGTTATAATAGTGATGCAAGTTAGTATGAAAACTAAGTCAGTTATAGAACTTTAAACTCATGGAGATGGTTAGAAGGTAGAAGGTTAAAGTCAGGGGCCAAATATGTATGAACTGGACATTGGGAAGGTATACCGGGCCATTTAACTTTCATAAATGTGGCATATTTAATTCTGCTGTTTTGTATAGAATTTACTGTTATAAGAGAAAGAACCATTTGTTGGAATGAAAAGAGAAGCTGTTGGGGGTGGGGGAAGAGGGTGGAAGGATGGGACAGGAAGGGGGAATAGGGAAGGGTTTGTGACTGAGATGTAACTTGAAAAAAAATAAAGTACTTATTAAAAAAAAAGATTGTATTGGACTACATCGGTATTGATCTTTGTATATTGATACAAAATTAAGATTATATTTGGCCACAATGGTATTGACCTTTATATATTGATGCAAAATTAAGATTGTATTGGGCTACAGAGGTATTGATCTTTGTATGTTGATACAAAATTAAGATTATATTTGGCCACATTGGTATTGATCTTTGTATATTGATACAAAATTAAGGGCAACGCTTCTTAAAGGTATTGTACATAGTAATGCTTAAAAGTGAAATGTGGAGTTTTGGCCTTTTGATACCAACCATCATAAATTGTTTAGGATAATTAAGAAATGCAAACTCATAGTCATGCAAGTGTGTCATTTTTTTAGTTACTATGACAGTCTATCACAGTAATTCTCTAAGCCACTCAGAAATCAAGTTGTTAAGAGACAAGCAACATTTGCTTATCTAACTACAAGAGACAGATAGAGCGTCTTCAAAAACCCCAAGAGATCTGCAGAATATGGCATTCAAAGATGTTTTCTTATATTAAGATTTTTTTTTGATGTCGGGACATGTCAGCTCCTGACAGCACCCCCTATTCTACTCCAAGTAGAAGATGAGCATCGAAGAATCTCCAGTGGGAGATGGTTGAATTAGTGGCAAGCCTATCTCTTGGCAAGAAAAACCCCTTGCTTCAACTGTAGACAGAATACTGTCCAAACAGGACAAAACTTGGAAACAGGTAAGTCGACAGCCTAGCTCTGCCAAGACAGGGTAGATAAGTCCTTCATAATTCCTGCTCTACAATCAATGTCTGTCAGAGAAACAGGACCAAAAGGCTGAAGATTGATGCTGTAATGTATGGAGAGAGAATGGGAACTGTCCAGGCAGCCACTGGTATGTCATTTCTTAGTTTTGGAAGCTGCGGACCCTGCACTTCCTATATAATCAGATATATTTATCCCTCTCAGGTGTCTGAGGTGGTTGAAGAATAGATAGCTAGAGTCTCATAGTTAAATTTTGAGTTGTTTAGGAATCAAGAGGGTGTTCTGGATCTAAGAAGATGTTTTTAAAATTGTGAGGCAAGTTAGTATGAATGCTGAGTTAGATATAGAACTTTAAGCTCATGGAGATGGTTAGATAGTAGAATGTTAAAGTCAGGCGCCAAATACATATGGACTGGACACTGGGAATGTATGCTAAGCCATATTACTCTCATAATAGTCGCCTATTTATTTCTGTTGTTTTTTATTATATTTATTATTATAAGAGAAAGAACCATTTGCTGGACTGAAAGGGAGAGCTGTTTGGGTAGGAAAAGATCTACCTTAAACTAAAACAAAACAAAAAAAGGGTAGAGGATGGGGGTTTGAGGGGGAAGAGGGTGGAAGGGTGGGACAGTAGGGGGGAGTAGGGAAAGGATGGTGACTGAGATGTAACTTGAAGAAATAAAAAATAAATTATTGAAAAAACAAAGGAAAAGCCAGAGATGTGTATTACGAGAAATTAGTGAAAGTTGTAAAGAAGGCCTCCAGAGACAGGGAGTGTGGTTCCAGGAGGGAGGATGCTGTGTGACAAGCGGAAGGAAGTGAGTTAAACACAAGTGGAGCACCGTGCACCTGGACTTTAAGAGGAGGCATCACCGAGAGAAGGGTTAGAGCAGAGAGTCTGCCATAGTCTGTGCGATCCACACCGAGAACCGCAAGTTGAGCCGCATCTCCTCAAACAGTAAGTTCCATGGCAGCTTCAAAGAAAGGGAGTGTTAGGATTAGTTTGATGAGGAGTAACATTGCATCCAAAGGTCAAGAGCCCGAATGGGACCTCTAAATGAGTAAGAGCTAACACAAAGGAGGGAAGAAGCAGATCTTAGAGTCACTGTTAGGTGCAGATCTGCAAAGTGTTCTCTACTCGGCAGAGGCTTGGAACTGACCCATTAGTCAACAACACAACAGGAAGGACATATGTCCAGGAGGGCTAGTAAAGTTCTGGAAAAATCACAGTTTCCACTTCAGGCAGATAATTTAGATATCGTTTCAAAATATTTGATATTTTCAATGAAGGCTTTGAGATTTTCCAATAAACCTTTGGCTCCATATCCACAAATCACTGGCCACTGATTGGGAACACACCAAGGATATATCAGATTAGAGAAGATCAAGGGCTGTCATCCGAAGGACCTTAAAGTCACCTAGCACTACAGCAGTACTTTCGGTTTCTTACTTTAATATCAAAACTCCCAATGAGCATGGCATCTTCACATACTTAGTATATTTTAATGTCTTTTGCTAGGCAGACATGTAGTTTTCTAGTATACTGATTCATTCTCTACTCAGTGGAGATGATATACTGGCCATATTTCCTCTAAGTTTGTATCTTCATGTTTTATGTCAGTGTATTGAGGCTTTAACTCCTAACTGTCTGATTTATCTCAGCTTTCTTGACTTTTTTTGGATTTATATACACACACACACACACACACACACACACACACACACACACACACACA
>CAJQZJ010004824.1:3595211-3633664 GCA_907164525.1 Lophiomys imhausi
ACACACACACACACACACACACACACACACACACACACACACACACACGTTGCAATCAGCTATGCACAGATAATAATCTATTTTCTATGTCTGTGACCTCCACAATGAGAATTTAACTTTCAAAAAGTGTGATTAAATGCTAAATAATGGCCCCAGAAGGATGCTGGGCAAGAATGCATGAGGGTAGAGTGTCAGAAAGCCCAGAGAAATGGCTTATTCCCCAAAATCATTCCTGTTGATGCCAACATGTGAGTCTCTGGGACTCAGGTGTGAGTGGGGTGAGGGTGCCATGGTGTGAGAAACACAGGGCCATAGAGGAAATGGTGCCCCAGTTAGGGGGTGGGGGGTCAGGTCCTGTTCAGCTGTAGCTTGGCTGCAAGAAGTAAAGAGTTTCTGGGGGAGTAGAGATTGAAAGCCAGAGCTCCAAATCTTCTCAGCTATCCTCTCCCCTCTGAGAACACAGAAGGCAAGCCTCCACACACTTCCTACCTGCAAGCAGCAAACCACAGATGCATGAAGGGACAGCACCATGGCCTGGCCTCCTCTGGTTTTGTTTAAATTTTATATAACTAGATAACATATTTCACTGGAAAAAAACAAACAAACAAACAAACAAACAAACAAACAAACACAATCAAACAAAAAACCCTTCCACCCTACTTCCTGACCTTACTAGTGAGAGGCTCTGGTGTGAAATGAAGTGACCAAATCAGACCGAACGGGCCCCTAAAACACTCAGGTTTATTGGTGTAGCTCTTGGGAGAGGTTCACTGATCCCAGGACATGGGGCCAGAGAACTATAGGACCTTGCCTACAGTCCCGGACAAGGGAAGAGTGACATGTCAGAAAAGAGCTGGCTTTTTTTCTATAAAAGGTTCTCGTTCAAGTGCCTGGTGCTTGTTCAGGAATGGGGCTAGCGCCACCTGGTACTCGGTTTTAGTGCCATTTGGATAAGGGGTCTTTACAATGAGGGCAAGAGTATAGCAAGAATGAATATGGGTCTTTCGAGTCTGCGCCATGCTGATCTTTGTCTGGAGCGGTCCAGGCTTAACAACAGACTTCTTTATTTATTGTTCTATTTTTCATATGTGGTATCATATCCTAAAGCTGCTTAAAAGTTTCATGTTTATTTGGTCACTGCTTCCAATTTTCCCTCATAATGAAAAAAATAAATAAAATTGGAAGTTTTTTCCTTTCTATTTTTCTGGCACACGTTACATATTTAGCTATTGTTACACTGGAGTTCAATTTTAAAAGCCTGTAGTATTTAAAGAATAGAAATCTGAGAAAGGAAGAACCAGAGACCTGGAGTTAGACATATACACACAGAATGGACACCATGATGGCTCTGAGCATTATAGAAAATGAAGATTAAACTGAGCAGGGTGCATTTATGTATTTAGGAATATATATGTACACGTGTGGATATATGTGTGTATGTATTACATATACTCATATATGTGTATATATGAGAGAGAGAGAGAGAGAAAGACATAGGCAACAACACTTGAAAGAAGAACACATGGGGAAGTATATGGGAGAGTTTGGAGAGAAGAAAGAGAAGGGGAAATTATGTAATTATAATCTAAAAAAAATTTAAAAGTCAAGCTGTGAATGAATTGCTAAGAATTTTGTACTTTGCTTAAATTGTTGTTTCAATGGGAACAACCCAAACTCATTTTTAAAAATTCAAGCCCTATTCAGTTTTGGGTATTTAATCTTAAACTCACAAGTTAACAGTGACAGGGGTGAGGGTGGCCCTGGATTCTTGGTATGTTACAAAGAGAGGAATGATATTTAAATAAGATGTAAATGTGACCCAGGCAATGGCGTAGGAAGATACCTCAGCATTACAATGAAGGAAAAAAATCCAGACATGAAATATCGTCACAGGGAAACATTAAATGTGAAGAAAGAGGAAATCGGTGAATAAAGAAAAGAAGGAAGGCTTAGGGAATACACACATTAGAACAGGAAACGAGGAAACTAGGGAGAAGGTGAAAGATGTTTGACATTAACAATACAACAAAACCTACAAGGCAAATTTGATTAAAGTATTTTGAAGGCTATTTTTATTCTTTTTTTTTTTTACCTCTACTGTACTGACTGGAAAAAAAAATGTCACTTTCCTTGTTCTGTATGTTATTGGAATTATAAAGCCCTAAGGTGACAAAATTCATTCCCCTTGTCCTCTGCTTTATTCATTACAAAGCTATGCTATGTTGGGAATGCCACAGAAGAACCTATTGCTAATTACAAATGGCATGTCTAATGGGAAAAGCTTTATGATAAGCCAGGAGACCAGTTGTTTTCCTGAAATCATAAATGGGTGATCTATGCCCTCAGATGTTCTGGGACAGCTTGAGGACATGTGTGCCTGGGGCTGAAAGGAAAAGCCAATCCTCATCTTCTCTTTCTTTGAAATAGTTTGTGACACCAGAATGCCATTGATGAGGGTGTCATCCAGAACTGAGGGTTGTCCCCACATTCAGACAAGTTTCCTGACAAACCCAGGTTGGTTTAATCACCGAGGATTATTGTAATCCTTTTATGTATTTGAAAACTTAAATCTAAAGGAATGGCACATATATCCAAGGACTCTACTTGAGAAAGTGAGGAAGAGTTTCATGATGAAAAAACTTGCTACATTTTCCCTCCAAACTGTCAAATGAAAGACAGTTTACCTTAGGCAAAAATACACATCTCTATAAGTTATGTCTATAAGGACACATATTCATATGAATCACATGTTATTTTTATAGGGAAAATTTATTTTTTAAGTGTCTGAGTTTGTGTTTTGGAGAAAACCTCTTACTAATGACTAGACAAAGCAATTGAGGCAGAGAAGAAAGTTTTAGTCAGGTGCTGATGGGGCTGAGAATGTCACACTCAGCCCTCTAAATGCCGGTTTACTGCAAGGTTAATTACCTATGAGCTAGAAAATGCAGCCTTTACTTTGCTATTAAAAGAAGAGTCAACTGCCTACTTTGATTGAATTTGTCTGCAGAAACTAATTTTCAACTAAAATGTGAATTTTAGAGCAAGTTTGAGTAGTGTGTAATTTATGTCTGTTGATAGACTGGTCTACAATGGCACCCTTTAAATCATATTTAATGGGATACAGTCTGTGTTTTCAACATGTGTTTTTTTTAATTCAGAAAGAGGATGTATCATGATAAATATTATCTCAGAGTAGTGGTTTGGTTGTTAGGCTGACACTCATGTGACAGTACTGAGGTTTCAATTATCTACTTCCATCAATCAGTCTTTTGGTTTTCAACCCTGTTGCCTGCAGTAATGTCACAGCTTTTCTGTCAGACAGGAGAACTTTGAGGGAAATGTTATTCATTACAGCTGCAAATCTGTCACTGTGCCTGGCATGGCTTGTTAATGACAACATTTATTTGAAAGAGCCATGTTTCGCTTTGTTTCAGGAGCGTTGACTGTGTGATTGTAAAGTCTAATGAAATGCCAAGAAGATGAAGTGAACAAAGTTTTCCAAAAATACACGAAAGTGATCCAAATCTGTTTCGAAAGGAAGAACAGATTGGCATTCCTATTTTTATGCCCTTACTTGCATTCACCAATGAGCACAGTCGGGAGCCAGAGGTTTGGCTTCGGTGATTACATGGGTACCTCCAACACTGTTCTTCCTCTTCACTGACATGAGGTTTTGGTATTTCTTCGGCCAAGCTTGGATGCAACGGAAAACACTTAGTGCTGTGTGTCCTTCTGAAAACCTTGGGTGAAAGATGAAAAACGTCTAATGGCTGTGCATAATGACTCAGTGAAAACAAATGGTCTTGCTAATTTACATTTGGTGTTTTAAACATCACTGGAGAAAATAATATGAGTTTCCAAAGTGACTGATAGAAAAAAAAGGAGACGGAGAGTTATAGCTCAATTTAAATGAAAAAATATCAGTTTCTGGCTTTGTTTATCTATACATGGAACATAAATTGTTAGAAGTCAATGTAACTCTACTCTATAAAGCAGGCAAATTGAAGATCCCCAAACCATAGTTCTTTATCTTATCCTACCTGGAAAGGACAGGTGGAATCTCCTTTTGTACCATGGGATTATGAGTTGGTTTTGTCACTTGTTTTGAGTGGTAGAACAGAATGCTCAGTTAGAATGGTTCAAGTTTGTATTATCATATAACTCCTCTTTCTCTCTCAGAAACCAGCTTGTTGCAATGATCATGTGGACTTGAGGTGAGATATGTTGCTAACCGGACAATCTTAGAGCTTCAGGTCTGCCCACCTTGGTGCCTGATCACAGACACATGGCAGAAACTCAGTTCAGCTCAACACCCAGACAAGGACTGTAGATCTGTGAATTAAATGATTGGAGGTAGATGGGATTTCCTAAGTTTTAGGATGACTAATTCATGGGGTAATTTTTGCTTTTCTTGAAAAATAAAAGTACTGAGTAAAATGAGTTTTCAGTTTTTAAGGTTTTTTTTTTAAGTTTTTTTTTTCAAGACAGGGTTTCTCTGTGTAACAGAGCCCTCACTGTCCTAGACACGTTTTGTAGATCAGGCTAGCCTCAAACTCACAGAGATCCACCTGCCTCTGCCTCCTGAGTGCTGGGATTAAAGGCACCACCATGCCAGACCAATTTTTAAGTTCTTTGTTTATTGGGTCATATGAGTAAAAACGATACAGCTGTAAAATACATTAATATTGCAGTTATACACAAAATCCAGAACATAAATATATTATACTAATATAATATAAATTAATATATCTATATGAGTATAACATAATCTATTTCACTTTCTTTCATCTGACTTTTTTAATAATATACTTTTCTACTGGTTTCCATTAACATTTAACTTCCACATATTTACAGCACAAGCTACATGTTGTAGAAGAAGACATTCAGGGACCCACTTGAACACTACTTTCTGAATAGGCTCCGGCTTGTCATTGCCCTTTGAATTTTCTATGACTTTGTCTTATCTTTAGTTATGGCATCATATCTCTGAATTTCCTGACTAAAACCAAATCTTCTAAAGCTAATTTGAAATATCCCCTATGCTATGTAGTCCTTCCTGGGTGTACTAGTTGGAGACCCTTGATATATAGATATTTTTATCATGGCCTTTGTTGCACTGGATTAAAAGTTTTCATTTTTTCCATTGCTTATTCTCTTAGGACATGAGATTTTAGGGAATCTTCAAGCATTAGAGAAATCAAATAGTAGCCACCTCTATTGACCTAGCAAAAACATATGTATCTTAATAATATGGAAGGGCAAAAAAGGACTAATTTATTTACCTTTCAGTTGATATGCAAAAAGGCACACTACACTCACTATAGATAACACTTATTTATCATATAGGTTGTTCCTAAACTCATCAGTGACACTAAGTGCTAGAAAGAAAACAACAGTCGTTGTTGTTGTTTTAAAGAAACAGTCCATTCAATAACAAGGGTTTTCTCTAGGTCCTTAAATACCAAGAATTCTTCTAAGTTCAACAAAAAACAAAACAAAACAAACCAAAACCAAAACCAAACCAAACCAAAACAAAAACCAGACTGAAGAGTCGCTGAAGTAGCAGTCTCATTGGAAGAAATAACTGTGTGTATACATATATGTAGGGCAATTGGGAAGCCATTTTGACAGGAGAACAGGAGATTATCAATTGATTTATCTTGTTCCAGGAGCTGGAGCTATTGATGTTCTTGAAGCTTTCTCTGCAAAATAGCAGAGAAACTGCATAATTGGTGCTTGCTAATTTTTGTGGGAGGAAAACATGAACTCCCTTTGTCTAGACATGCTGATTGTAATCCATCAAGCAATGATTAAAGAGTAATACTCTCCTTCATTATACAGAATGTTAAGAAGACCCTTGAATAATAATTAAAATTCTTGAAAGGCAGAACATAAAGGGTCTCATGCCACAATATAGTTTCTGTGAAACAAAGACTTTATAAGACCTCAGGCACAAAGGAAAAGTGAGGATAAATTTTTCACTTGTAAGGAAAGAGGAGATGATGCAACAGTTGTGTTATAAGAACCCAGCGAATTTAAAAGAAGATATTACATAATCTAATCTCAAGAATAATGTAAGTATTTCAAGTAAAACCTCAAAGTAAAATATATCTATCTATCCATCCATCCATCCTCAGGTAACTATGTCATTAATTCTGATGCTGACATTACAGGTTCTACATGAATGCACAGACCTCCGTGTGATTGTGACTTCCACATAATTGCATATCGCTTTTGCCTCCTTTGTTGGATTTTGCTCTCTGTAGATCATAGAATAGTTCCTCTTGGCCTTTTATGGTTACCACAGCTGCTTCAAGGTCTGTTCAATTCTAATCACTAATTTATTGACTGATAAAGAAATGCTCAAGAATGTAAATTGTCAGTTTCTATTATTCCTCACTCATATAATTCTTCGTCTTATAAGTTAAATTCTCCCCATTGAACCTTTTCAACCTCTTCTTTCTCCATTGTAATCTTATTATATGGTCTATGCCAGTCATGATTCATATCAGTCTTCTCAAATCATAATAATGGCCTTCTATGAATCTCTTCTGGCAATTAAATTCTTTGCCAACAGACATGTATTGACTAAAAATATTTTTTAATTTTCTTTCATCTATCATTAACTTGCCAAATATGTATGCTTCTTCTTTATAAAAGGTAGCTTTAAATAATTTTTTAAAAAATGCTGTGAGGGCAAGTAGTATGCATTTATGCATTCTTTAAAGTGTAGAATTCTTCAATTCCTTTCATATTAGCACTGAAGGAACATCTATCGATTGTAAAATCAAGTATCAATAGTTGGCATATTAATTTCCCACTAAGATTTTTTGTAATTATCCTCCATGAGTATGTCTGTCCACTTCATCTATTTATCCCTGCCACTTCTACTTTAGTAGAAACAGCTTCACAGTTACCAGGAAAGAATGAAAAGTGCTTCTACCCTCCCTTACAATGAGAAGATGTTTATTTGGGAAACAATTTTAAAAGCCACAATGGTGACTATAAGGTAAATAATAGCATTAAGGATAGATATTAAAAATACCTAATGTATTTTAGTGAATTGTGTACCATATTAATGTTCTGAATGACATCAAGAGAAACATTTAGGATAAAATATTTGGTAAGGCTCCTCTGTGCACAACCATGAGTCCGTTGGCTGATTCCACTGTTTGTTTGTTTATTTATTTATTTATTATGTCTCACTTTAAGACAAAGGGTGCACTGAGAATCTGACTGAATGACAGTTCTCAGTTTGTCACCAGACCGTTTGAAAATGTAGTATTCTTGCTGCCAACTGTCAGTGCCAGATGCAATGGTGAATTGCTTTGGAGATTGCTGACAAATTGCCTTGATGTATCTACTGAGGAGCCTCAATAATTTACACTAATTGGGCATGGGCCAGTTTGCCAGTGAGACATGTAAGGTGCTTAGGGAATCTTTATGAAAATGCAACTTTCAAACTTTGAGTTTTCTGGAGTTTCACAGGCCTACGTAAGGAAAGGTATCTACATGACTGAGCAGATAAATGATGAATTAACATATTCTTTGTGAGTTTATAGAGAAATGGAGAAATAAAGCTAAAAGAATGCTACAGATGATGGAAATTTAAGTGAAATTCAACATACTGAAATATTGGATTAATATAGTAAAATAATTATTGGACATGTAGAGCTTTGTATAAATCTTAAGCAGAAGCATTATTAAAAGACAAATAGAAATGATAACCACCACAAGACACAGTTTTAACCAATCAGAAGTTTATATGAAGTAAAGTGGCCTCATAGAGTAAGTATTAATAGAAAAATGCCATGTTTGTTTACTTTGGGTTCATTTGTTTCATCAGAATTGATGAGATATTGAAGCTTCATAACCATGTCCAGTTTTGGTTACTGAAGAGTGGAAGATACATTTACTTATGGTCCTAGATGTGGAGGAAGTGATGAAATGGGCAGTGAGAAGCACGGGAAAAATGATCTGGAGCACAGATCAGAATCTAGTGACATTTACTATAGGGCAGAAGCACATTGAAGGCTGGTTGATCTGCTGTCAGTCACATGGGTGTGGTAGCTGACTTTGTTTTCATAGAGTAGAATTAGACACCTGAAGAAAAAAAAGCAAGTGCACCCAGATTCTCGTACAACTTAAACAAATTTCTTGCAATCTGCATCCTATGAAATTGGTACTGAGTGCCTTGGGATACAATGAATTATCATAGCTGATACAGGGATACTTGGATAAGAGAGGACCCAGATCATTTCCAACCATAAGATATAATTATAGAATTATTTACTAGTACATTTTATTATGTGTATGTGTCTATGGGAGGAGGTGGTGAGGATTGTGTCACTGTGTACATGTAGAGGTTAGAGAATAATTTGCAGAAGTTATTTTTCTCCTTTCACCATATGGGTCCTGGGGATCAAATCTGGATTGCAGGGTATAGCAAAAGGCACTTCTTTCTGAGCTATTTCATTGGCCAATATTCTGCAAAAATTTATTGAATAATCAAACCCATGTTTCACAACCTCCTCTCCATCATTCTATAGTTTGGACTAACCTTTCACTTATTATGACCAGTTACTTGCCTGTTCATTAGAATCCCCCACTGTCTTCTAGCCTGAGTGTGGGCAGTAGAAGCCTTTTGACCTCGGCTCTACAGCACCATCTCTGTCTGTCTGATTTCAGGCTTGCTCGCCATGCTGCTTTTCAGTTTAGTTTTACCATAATGTCCTTGTTATTCGGTTATGAGTCTCCCACGGGGAGCACAGCAGTTGGATGCAGACTTTGCCTGAGCTTCAGTTCAGTTGACCTTGGAGAAGCTAATTAGACTTTAAATCCATCTTTAAGTAATTTTGTTGCTTTTGCATTTTATCCAAAATACTCTAAACTGAGAATACTAAAAGTGCCCATCTTAGTCATATTAAGCAAATTAAGGCAGTCACAGGAAGACACACATCAGATGTTTTCTCTAATATGTGGTTCATAGATTTTTGCATAGATGAGAAAACCACATATGCATGTTATAAAGGCAGAAGCCAAACTGTCTACAAGAATAAAAGTGATTAATGGGGGGGGGAGGGGCGACAGAGAAATGCAGACAAGCAAGGGGTATGGAAGGGAAGACATTTAATGTAGACTTGTTTGACAATATGCTTACACAATAGTACTATATACAGGACTCATACAATAAACTTTAAAACATTTAAAATATTTTAAAATAACACATCCTTCCTACTTTGTTCTTTTCAACTTTTTTGTTTTGTTTGTTTATTTTTGGGTTTTCGAGACAAGGTTTCTCTGTGTATCTTTTACTGTCCTGGAC
The DNA here is from genome assembly GCA_907164525.1 of Lophiomys imhausi. Taxonomy (NCBI): domain Eukaryota; kingdom Metazoa; phylum Chordata; class Mammalia; order Rodentia; family Muridae; genus Lophiomys; species Lophiomys imhausi. The sequence continues at coordinate 3,604,537 of CAJQZJ010004824.1, forward strand.
TCACTTTGTAGACCAGGCTGGCCCTGAACTCACAGAGATCCGCCTGCCTCTGCCTCCTAAGTGCTGGGATTAAAGGCATGTGCCACCATACTTGGCATCTTTTCAACTTTTTTAACCCACCTTCTGCACGAGAATTTTTATTATATTTGCTTCTTTTGGGAATAACTGTAAATAAATCCCCAGAAATAAGAAATTAAAACAAACACAGCTAGACACATATTTTGTTCCTGGATCAAAATAATTAACATTACTAAATTGTCTAGGCAGTGCAAAGTCATCAGGTAATTCATTTCAATCCTAAACAAAATGACATGACATTTTTACATAGATTAGAAAAAGAAACTGTAATATTTATATTGATCAAAAAAAGTCCAAAATACTCAAAGCAGTCAACACTAAGACTACTAGAGGCACCACATTACATATTTTAAATATGCTATAGTGCTAAATTGATCAAAACAACATGATACTAGTAAAAACAAAACAACAACAGCAACAAAAAAATCAAGCACAGGTAGTATTGCTTACAGGAGAAAGTGCAAATGCAGAAAAATGATTTTTAATGAATGTGTCAAGAATACAGTCTGAGAGAGAACAATCTTCAGATAAATGATATTAGGGAAATTGCATCTTCACACAGCAGAATGAAACTAGACCATATCATAATATATAGAATTCAGCCTAACGTGGGAATAAAAATATAGTCATGAGTTCCTGTCACCCAGAAAGTATATTAAAGATGCTCAACATGGTATTCCCATGTGACACCAGTCAGAGCAATGACTCTGATATTTGAGATGACACGGCATTGGTAAAATGTTATGATAAAGCCATGACTTCCTTGGAGAATCCTCTAAAGAAAGGGTAATATTTGTGAGACTTCAAATAAACCAAAAGACATACCTAGAAGAAAATCTGCCAAGAAGAATAAAAACCAAATGAGAAATAGCAAAACTCCCTGGAACAGTGGATAGTTGTAGACAAATGCCTGCCATTTGTTCAGAAGATGGCTGTATTTGCACAGCTAACACTGCTTCAGTTGAGCTTAAGAGAGAAACATGTGTTCTGATTTTCACTGGCTATGGTAACAGAGGAACAAAGTTTGTCTGCTCTACTTCCCCAACCAATAGTGGATGATCATATAGTACAGACAGCTAAGAATGAAATGGAAGTCAGGTTTCAACAGATGACATAAAATCTCCATATCTCCTGAAAATAACTAAACAACAAGTTCGAAGTTGTATTATCTCTCCCCATCACCCCGAGATAGGCATTAGGATGGGGATTAGGAAGTCCAGGTAAGAATCAATAGCCCACCATCATCAACACCTCCACTCCTCCCTTGTTGTCATGTTAGATTCCTCCATTCCCTTTGGGATCAACAACAATTCATCTGCTACCTCCCCTACGTCCAGCTTCCCTGGATAATACAAATGCTCTGGAAAGTATGTTAATCTCCTGGTACATGAGGGGCTATCATTCTGGTTATTTTATGAGTTTCAGACAAAATAAAAATGAACTTACATCAACATTAAGGAGTAACTCAGAATAGCATCCTCTAGAAGGCTCAGCCCTTGCTGTCTCTGGGTGATATTCACAGAAGTCTTCCTGATATCTCCATGGACACTGGTTGAGTGCTGTCATTATCAGTATATTCCCATGCTTATTGAGACCTTACTAGTGACATTACATTAACTTGAGCATGTCACTGAACAAATACACAAAGAAAATATGACATATGTACCCAATGAAGGGTAGCTTTGCCTTTAAAAAGATTAAAAAAGAAGAATTCTATCTTTTGTTGCAACATAGATGAGCCTGGGAGATGTTAAGAGAAATAAGAAAATGCAAAAAGATAAGTGATGGTTAGTCTCACCTACACATAGGATCTGAAGGATTTGCATTTAAAGAAGCAGAGAGTAGCATGAGGGTCTACAGGAGTCAAGGTGGGGCTTGAGACAGTGATTGATGACAGTGGTGCATGAGGATGAGTTGGCCACATTAGGGTTCATCTCTACTGTGTGAAAATTCAAGTGCTCTAGTGCACAACAAGGTAACTACCATTCATAATATACTGAATAGTTGTGCATGTTTAATCAATAAAATTACAAAAGTTGGAAGCAGATAAGTCAACAGCCTAGCTCTGCTAAGACAGGGTAGGCAAGTCCTTCATTATTACTGCTTGACATTTAATGTCTGTCAGAGATACTGGGCTAAGAGGCTGAAGATAGATGCTTTAATGTATGGAGAGCAATTGGGGACTGTCTAGGCAGCCAGTTGTCATTCCTTAGTTTTGGAAGCTGCTGGCTCTGCACTTCCTGTTTATTCAGATATATTTATCCTTCTCAGGTCTCTGGTGTGGTTGAAGGCTAGATAGTTATAGTTTCATAGTTAAATTTTCAGTTGTTTAGGAATTAAAAGGATGTTCTAGGTCTAAGAAGGTGTTTTTAAGTTGGTAGGGCAAGTTAGGATGGAAATTGAGTTAGGTATAGAGCTTTAAACTCATGGAGATAGATAACAGAATATTAATATCAGTTGCCAAATATGTATGGAGTGGACATTAGTAATGTATATTAGACCTTATAATTTTCATAATTTGGCCTAATTATTAAAAAAAAGAATTATGAGTTCTGGGAGAAGGGGGAGAGGGTGGGAGGATGGGGACAGGAGTGGTGGATGGAGGGGACTGTGATGGAGATGTAAGTTGAAGTAATAAATAAACATCAAAAAAGTCATAAAATCATAAAAAATACTACAATTGTGAAAACATTGAGCAAACTCAAACAAATAGCTTACTGGTGCACCTGAGGCTCTTGGAAAAATAACAGACCAATACCAAAACAGTAGATGGGAAAAGATAATCAAAATCAGGACACAAGTAATGAAATAGAAAAAAAAGTTTTATATTCTTCATGACCTAAAAATACACATTTTATGTGTTATATATTAGCTAGTATTAATCATCTCCTAATGTATACACATAACAAAGCATTCTGATTTAATCATAAATTAACATACATTCAAGTTCAATATATCCCAATAAACCTAGGAAATGAACTGAAGAACTTTGTATATATGAATATTGTATTTACATCATTTCCCTCTGCACTTTCCCAATTCACTACCTCTCAAATTAATAAGCTCTTCTTTAATTATAATATATGAATAGAATATACACTACTAAGTATATTTAATGTTGCTCATTATGTATATTTGCTTTGGACTGACCATTTGAGATTGGATAACCTATCAAGAGGCTTGTCCCTAAAGAAGATTGGTTAACCCTCACTTAGCAGCAATTTATTGTCTGTAACTCATCATCCAGGGGATGGGTTCTTGTGAGATTTCTGCCATCAACATCCAGCATGCCAACTGGTATTGTCATTGTGTAGGTCTTCTTTAGGTTAAATTATTGTTCCGATTTCATGGGTGCAATTTCATGAATTATTAGAAAGGACTATCTTGAAGCCGACTCTCCAGTTTTCTGTCTCATAACTTTTGGACCTCTTCTTCTGCTGGGGTGTTATCTAGACAGTATACGTAGGGGTTATGCTGTACATATATCAACTGGAGCTGGGCACCCTCTTGTTAGTTGTTTTTTGTATTTTGTGCAGTTGTGAATTTCTTTGATGACCTCCATCTGCTGCAAAGGAGCTCTCTTGGTGAAGGGTGAGAACTACAGTTGTTCGTGGGTGTAAGGATAAGTATTTAGAATGCAGTTGAAACTTACTGCTTTAGGGAACTGGCAGTATTAGGTCCTCCTCTAGTGTCTATGAACTCACCAGCTGCAGGCATTTGGTTAGTTTGACAGTACCAGGCATAAATTCCTTCATATTGAACAGGCCTTACATTTAATTAGACTATCTCCCAAGATATATGTGCTTTTATTTTATCCTTGGGGCATTGTGCCATGCTGGTCATTATGATTCATAGGTATTACACTTGGGTAGGGCAACTGATTGTGTTTCTCCCTTTGCAACTTGAATTATGTTTTTCCCTTTGAATCTTGCATGGTACTTTCAGAAACTATGAGACCTAGTCCTCTATGAGAAATCTTTCTGGTCAGTCCTGGATTTTACTATCTTTTTGTTTTTTTTTAATGTGAACACTTAGTACTGTGAAACTTCTCCCCTCCCCCAAGGATGGCCTCCCTTGTATTCTGTATATTTTACTTCTCAATTTTGAAAACTTTTAAATTTACTTCTTAATTTCTTTCTTGATTCAATTACAATTCTTTAGAATGTTACTTAGTATTCAATAGTCTGTCTGTGTGCCTGCTGTAGTTGGTACCGGCAACTGGATTTTTGCTATTGTGATCACATAGGATGTTATTTCAACTTTTCTGTATTTGGTGAGACTTGCTTTGTTTCCTAGTATGTGTTCCATTTGGAGAGAGTTTTATGAATTTCTGAAAAGAATGTTTATTTAATATTTGGGAGGAATGTTATGCATGTAGATCACTATGAGGTCCATTTGCTTTATGATGCTATTAAACTATAATATTTCTCTATTTTTGATTTGATCTGTTTTTTGTTTATTTATTTTGTTTTGTTTTTGAGATGAGGTTTCTATGTGTGTGGGTTGTCTTGGAATTTGTTTTGTAGACAAGGCAGACCTTGGACACATGCCTGCCTCTGCCCCACAAGTGTTGGGATTAAAGGCGTGTGTGACCTTTCCCAGCCAATTCAATCTGTTTTTTAATTCAGTGTGTTATTCTGTGTTGTTTTATTGGGGAACTGAAACTGTTAATATTACCAGTAATTATTGATTTAAGAATGTGATTGCCATTATTGGTTGTTAGCTTGACTACATTTAGAATTAACTAAAACCCAAGCATCTGGGTACACCTGTGAGGAATGTTCTTAAATTAAATCATTTCAAGTGGGAAGACTTAACTTTAATCCAGATCTTTTGAGCTGGAAAGATCTGGGTCATACCTTCTGGCAGCAGCCTATATAAAGGACATTAAAGAAGGAGGTTTTAGCTCTTTGCCTACTTTTTCTCCCCCTCACTCTGGCTGGAAAAATCCATTCTTTCATTGGATGTATATATATGTATACACACACATATAAACTTCTATCAGTTCTGTTCCTCTAGAGAACCCTAAATAATACAGTGTGTACTAATTCCATCATCTTGTTATTTTTGTCATGTTTTGTTTTTCCTCTTTGATTAACTGTACTAGAATTATGATTTTATATCCTGTGCCTTAGGATAGAATACCTAAGTATTCTATCCAGTGTTATCTGTAGGGTTTGTTTAGTGACCATAAACTCCTTAGATCTGTTTTTATTGTGGAAAAGTTTTCTTTCTCCTTTAATTACAGTTGATAACTTTCTGGGTAAAGTAGTCTGGGCTGGTGTCTGCAATCCTTTATAATCTTTAGACCAACATCGTAAACTCCTCTAGTGTTCAAGTCTCCATTAGAAACTTAGCTGTTGTTCTAATGGATCTTCCTTTAAATGTCTTTCTCCCCTATAGCTTGCACTATCCTTTCTTTGTTCTGTACTTTAGTTTTTTGACTATTATATAATGTGTCAAGCTTCTTTTTGATATTATATATGCTCTTGCACCTTAATAGGTATTGCTCACTAGATTAGGAAGTTTAAATTTTTTAAATTAATTTGTTTGTCTTGTTCACTAATTTTCTTATCTAATAGCCATCCCCCTCCCTCCTCCCAGTCCCACCCTGGTAACCACTTATTCCATACTACCCCAAAACTGGTACCAACCCACTTTGGGATATCAAATCGCATCAGTACTAATTGACTCCCCTTCCACTGAGGCAAGACAAGGCAGTTCTGTTAGGAAAATAGGATCTAGAGGGAGGCAATCTTGTCCATAGTCCCTGTTCCAATTGTTAAGGAATCCACTTGAGTACCAAGCAGCCCATCCACTTCATACGTGTAGTGTGCCTAGGACAGTTTCATGCATGTTCTTTAGTTTTTGGTTCAGACTCTATAAACCCCTTGTGTCCCAGTTAATTGACTATGGGGGTCTCCTTGTGGTGTCCGTGACCTTTCCACCTCCCTCAAAACTTCCCATGACATTTTCTCAAGACTCCCTGATTTTCACCTATGAAAAGGGCTGTGATTCTCTGCATCTGTTTATATTATCTACTGGATAAAGATTCTCCAATGGCAGCAATGAGGGGTTACTGGCTGGATCCCTCTCTTCATCCACTTCTGATATCCATTTTATTTCCCCTACTTAGAGGGATTCAAGGATCATCCTTTTTTCCCTCCTTGTTACTTAGTTTCTTTGGATCTGTGGATTGTAGCATGATTGTCCTGTACTTAATGGATAATATTCACTTATGAGTGAATAAATACCATGGGGGTTTTTGGGTCTGCATTAGTTCACTCAAGAAGATCTTTTCTGTATTCCATCCATTTTTTTTTTCTGCAAATTTCATGATATGCTTGTTTCTGATTGTGGAGTACTACTCCATTGTGTAGATGTATCACAATTTCTTTATCCATTCCTCAGTTGAGGGGTATCTGGGTTGGATCCAGTTTCTGAATATTACAAATAAAGCTATTATGAACATAGTGACGAAATGTCCTTGTGATTTGGTGATGCATACTTGGGGTATATGCCCAGTACTGGTATAAGCAGGGTTTTGAGGTAGAACTACTTTAAATTTTCTTAGAAGCACCAGACTGATTTCCAAAGTGGTTGTACAAGCTTGCACTCCCACCAGCAATGGAGGAGTGTTCCTCTTTCTCCACAACCTCATCAGCATGGGCTATCATTTGACTTTTTGATCTTAGCCATTCTGACAGGAGTGAGATGGAATCTCAGAATCATTTTGATTTGTGTTTCCCTTATGACTAAAGATGTTGAGTATTTCTTTAAGTGCTTCACAGCCGTTAGAAATTCCTCTGTAGTGAATTCTTGGTTTAGCTCTATACTCCATTTTTTAATTGGATTATTTAGTTTGTTTGTATTTAATTTCTTGAGTTCTTCATTTATTTTAGATATTAGCCCTCTGTCTGATGTGGGGTTAGTGAAGATCCTTTCTCAATATGTGGGCTGTTGTTTTGTTCTATTGACACTATCCCAGGCCTTACAGAAGCTTTTCAGTTTCATGAAGTCCTATTTATTAATTGTCGATATTAGTGCCTATGCAATTGGTGTTCTGTTCAGGAAGTTGTCACCTTCAGTTCAGTTCCCCCACTTTTTCTTCTATTATTTTTAGTGTGTCTGGTTTTACTTTGAAGTCTTTGATCTACTTCAAGTTAAATTTTGTACAGGGTAATAAATATGGATCTATTTGCATTCTTCTCCATGTTGACATCCAATTAGACCAGTACCATTTGTTGAAGATGCTTTCTTTTTTCCATTGTATGGTTTTGATGTCTTTTCAAAAATCAAGTGTCTGTAGCTCTTCTATTTGATTCCATTGGCCAACCCGTCTGGTTTTATGCCTATACCATGAGGTTTTTATTACTATTGCTTTATAGTATAGTTTGAAATCAGGGATGGTAATACCTCCAGAAGTTCTTTCATTGTACAGGACTGTTTTCACTAGCCTGGGTTTTAAAAAAAATTTCCATATAAAATTGAGAAATTATTCTTTCAAGGTCTGAAAAGAATTATGTTTGAATTTTTATGGGAATTGCATCAAATTTGTAGATTGTCTTTGCTAAGAGGGTCATTTTTTACTATGTTAATCCTATCAATCATTGAACATTGGTGATCTTCCTATCTTCTGATATCTTCTTCAATTTTTTTCTTCAGGGATTTAAAGTTCTTGTCAAACAGGTCTTTCACATGACTGGTTAGTGTTACACCAAGGTATTTTATATTGTTTGTGGCTTTTGTAAAGGAGTTGTTTACCGCATTTCTTTCTCGGCCTGTTTATCATTTGAATAATAGAGAGCTACTGATTTTTTTTTTTTTTTGGAGATAATTTTGTATCCAGTCGCTTTGCTGAAGATGTTTCTCAGTTGTAGGATTTCTCTAGTAAAGTTTTGGATTTCAGTTATGTATACTATGATACCATCTGCAAATAGGGATAATTTGACTTCTTTTTTTCCAACTTGTATCCCCTTAATCTCTTTTAGTTGTCTTATTGCTCTACCTAGAACTTCAAGTACTATATTGAAGAGATATGGGGAAAGTGGACAGACTTATCTTGTTCCTGACTTTAGTGGCCTTGCTTTAAGTTTCTCTCCATTTAATTTGATGTTTGCTATAGGCTTGCTGTATATTGCCTTTATTATGTTTAGGCATTGGCCTTGTATATTCCTCATCTCTCCAAGACTTTTAACATGAATGGGTGTTGGATTTTTTCAAAGGCTTTTTCAGCATCTAGTGATTATGGAGTTTTGTTGTATGATTTCATTTGGACTGTTTACAGTGTTCCAGAGCTCTTGCGTGTTCAGTGATTAGACATTTTATATTTAACATTTTCTTTGACTGGGTGATCTAACTTTTCTCCCTTGTCTTCAAACCTTGAATTCTCTTTTCTGTTGGTCCTCTTATGTTATTAAAGATTACTTGATCTTACTTGACTTTCTGAATTCTTCATTTCAACTTTTATTTCAGGCTTTTAGGTACTCAGGCATCTGGCTTTAGGACAAAAGTAGTTTTTGTTTGCTTTCACTAGATACCTGGTCTCACTTTTAGCCACTGAATGTTGGGATCTCTCCATATGTGTTGTAGCAACCTGTTTGATTGTAGACCAGCTGAATGGTGCTTAAGTTCAGTCTTGAGGCAACTTGGTGTTGATGCCCAAATGGGACATCTGAAAGGGATCATTTCATCTAAGGCAAGGAGCAGCTTCAGAACCCAGGAGCAGACACCCTGTGGTGTCAGAAGACTCTCATTGACAGTCTTCAGAAGGCTCACAGGGTAGTCTTAGATAGGCAGGGCTTGCTTGATGTCTCAGCTGTAGTAGGCAGTAGTACCTGGGGGGGTATGCAAACTTGTGTAATTTTCTTCACAATAAGCATAATGATACTGACACTTGTCATTTCTCCTAAATTTTAGGCCCCAAGAATTGGAAATTTTGTCAGAGGACATACACGTAAGAAACAGCAGAACCAAGGTGTGAATTAATATAGAGAAGTGAACAAAGAAAAACCACTAAAGTTACTAAAATGTTTAAATTCCCCACAGACTGGCAGAATTGTAAAGGAATTCCCCAAACAGCTGTGACAATTTTGGAGGTGAAATACTTTTATATTGCCAAGGTTTAGTCTTGGAGGGACTGTTGTTTCATCCAAGTAGAGTCTGACACTTTTGAAGTTCAAGTTAACTAGAGCTCTGACATCACGGCAATATGGTATTATTTTCTGCCATGTGTCTTTTTTTTTTTTTTCCTTCAGATTTTGAAATCCAAGTCCTGTCTTCCAAGTAGTTTCTAGAAGGAGATAAGTGAAAATTCATCACATTCAAATCACAGGCATTAGACATCTGGAAGAGTCCTCACCTGAGGCAGTGTGACGGGTTTGGGCATAGCTTTCAGCATAGCACATAGCTCCCAGCCTAGGACCTAGTGGGCACCTGAAGAATGTTGGGTGAGATAATTAGAGTGAAGTGTGTCTTTGTAATCTTTAACAAGTCCTTTCCAGGTATCCTAGTGGACACTTTTCATCTTCCCATGTGAGTCTTAGCTGTGTTTCCTTTTTTAAATCTGGGTTCAAATCTTGTTATTAGATAAAGTCCCCCCCCCCACCCCGAGAGGAATTTCTGACCACTGATTCACAGCATGAGTGATTTTACTCACATCAGGACATTTGACAATATCTAGACACTGTATCTGTGTGTATGAGGGACTGTTTGGTAGGTCTGGATTAAGGGTAAATATTTCAGATCTGAGTACACACAGGTCAACTCTTTCCATTTCTTGCTGGATAGTTAGGGCAGAATTTAGGTAGTAAGGACGATCTTTTGAGGGTGAAAAGAGGCTGTTTTTAGTGACATTTTAAATTACATCCAGTTATTTTGTGTGAGATGGATATTCGCATGATATAACACACATGAAGCCAGAGGACACCTTGTAGGAGCTAGTTCTTTCCTTTTACTACGTATGCTCCAAGCATTGAAGAATCCTCAGACTGGGCAGTAAGAGCCTTTAGTGTGGAACCACCTTATCAGGCCAGTAAGTTACTTTTGAAAGCACATCTTCATTAGCAGTTTCTTCCTTGTCAGGTCATGTTCCTCAAAGAGAAGAAATAGGAAGCTATCTAAAACCCAACCATGTATCAATGGAGACCACAGAAAACTGAACTCTTAATTACAGTAGTAGATGAGATAAGATAGCGAGAAAAACAGGGAATGGAGTAATTTTCAGGCAACCTAAGTTGGGTTTGAATCCTCATTCAATCCTCCATTCCATTCTCTTCTTCCCAATTACATTGTGTTGGTGAATCTAACATTTGGCTTTTGGAGCTTCAATCATTTTATTACCAAAGTATGAAAAAATCCCATCTGTCTGCTAGCTGTGAGGATGACTTGGGCTAAAATGGATGAAGAAAGCTTCAGCACATGCTGGGAACATTGTTAGAACTAAATAACTTGCTGACTATGTTTGTAAAAATAACAATAAGTGCTTTTGTTATTGATAGAAATATATAAGAAAAGCCAAATTCCTCACTTACAAATGACCACTTTTTCAAAGCATCTTTTTGAGCATTTGAGTTGATTCTGTAAAGGAATATAAAAACAAATAATAGTAATGACAATGGAATATAAAAACAAAAAATAGTAATGACAATAAAAATATTGTGAGTGTATGTAATACATGAATGATATTAAATGCTGTCGGTACTGGACTAGACTCTCTGTAAATTTGTTGTACCACCATTGCAACTATATTCTGTGGATAATGTCATTATTTTGTAAAATAGGAAGGAGAAAGCAAAAGGTAAATCCTATCAAATTCTGATTGCTCTTCTATTCACACACTTTCACGTTTTCTTGCAGCATGAAACCCTATCTCATTAGTTCTGGCTGACATCTGATGTCCTCAGGTGATATTTGTCAACCATACTTCAAAGGTGTTTTCCTCAGTCCTGTTGTCCATGGGAACATGCAGATAGCAATTAGACATTGCTGTAGATTTTTTTTCCATCCTTACCGTTCTTCTCATGCCAGAACCAGCACTTATACCTTGTGTTCCCCTTAGAGCTCTGGTCCTGCCTGAGTTGCCAGCCTTAGTAGAGAGTTCAGGATTGGGAGTATACAGAGGCTTCATCCCTTTTTTGCTATACCAGAGATTTTAGAGAAAGAACTATGAACCTTGAGGTTTTATAAAGCTTTTGTTATTCCACTCAGGGGCAGTTGATAGGTATCAGAGCCTCATCTGCAACTCTATTTCTGTCAGAGTTTTGAAGGACAGGTAGGGGAAAGTAAATCTGTGCTTGCCTTAATCTTTTTCTTCCAAGGCAGCTCTGTGATGCTGCAGGTGACTAACAGACATGGAGAGGTGGTGACCAGGACCCATGTTCCTTTGACTCTATGCTGGTGATGTGTTCCAGCTACAGAGCCACCACACATTATCTTCTGATGCCACACATTGATGCATTGCTTTTCCAAAGTTGCTTTGTGGGTGAATTCTTGTCTTGGAAAGAAATTTCTGCCAGATCTGGGTAAAATTGGCCTAGACTGTAGTGTTGGTAGAAAAAAAAAATCCCTTTTACACCAGGAAAAAGTGTTGTTTGTAGCCTCTCTCAAAGCTGAGAGGAAAGTCACATTGGTGCTATTTTAAAAAGTTCATCAATTGAGTAATGGTTGACCCAAGGAAAGAAAAAAATACTGGACTAATTTTTTTTTATATTCTCTGAATATAATTTATTTAACTGTTCAGTGTTGCAATCATGGTTTCCTCTCAAGTAACAGTCATAGATTTTAAAAACATTTCTGGGAATCTATCTTCATTACAGTATATTTTCCAAAATGGAAGCTGATATTTTTGTTAGGATTTCTTTTAGGAAAGGAACTATTAAGATGAACACACATGGCCATAATAATTCTAGAAAGGCATATCTTTTTATTTCTCTAGTATCATCTTCCACTTAGGTAGATATTATTATGAATTTTTTCTGGTATATGTATACAAATGCCAACTCTACAGAGTTAGCTTGGATGCTATTCCTATTTGTAGGGTAGGACTAGAATTTTGCTGAGGGAATATAAATATTTTAAGTAAATAATTATAAAAATGATATGATGACCTTTTAATCTTGTTGGCTCTCCTTTAAAGCAAAAACACAGATTTTTTCCAAATACAACTTACAGTTTTGTATCATTGTTTAAATGGAAGAATTTATGTGCTTTTCCATTTGAATTAATTGTGACTCTTGTCACTTTATGGGCTGCTGCTCTAATGAATGATTTGCTAAACCTTGTCTTGTTGTATGACTATTGTATAAAAGATAAATTTTTTCCTGTAATTTGTTCCAGATGATAATCCCTGATACTCCACCGGGAAATTTCTGTGTAATGTAAATTTCAATGTTAAATTATTTATTGCATATAAATTTTCTATCAGAAGAGGACCAACACACTGAACCCACTAATGTTGGTCTAATAGAAAGTTAATGGCTTATTCTAACTGATTTTGCAAGAACAAAGGGCATGCTAACCTCGATGACAGTGTGTAATTAGCCAAATGCTTAGGGGATAGATTTTTCTATAGCCCACATTAATTCTGCAGAACTACAAAGCTACTCACTTCTTTCTAAGCCACATTCTTTATTGGATTATCACCATTAAACCTGCAGCGATGTGGCACTGACAGCCAGTAACACAGTTGGGTGGATAGAAGTCTTTTGAGACATGTTTTCTACTCAGAATGAAATACCTAATATAGGGTATTGTTCAGGCCCAGGAAGTGTTCACAATAACACTTTAGACATCTTGCAGTTTTGGTTTTTAGTTTGAAATGTAGTTTTGAGAAAGCTCTCTGCAGGAGCTATATATAAAAAATTAATGAATCTTGTGTTTAAATTTGAGTCCTGTCTCTAATATATATCATTATATGTATCAAAACATTCTGAAGTCATCTGAAGCAATTCTGGACTTGAATCATTCTTGTGAAAGGGTATTTTAATTTGTAATGGCTAAAATAGAGAACAATCAGTTTTGATAGTCATATAATAAAATACATACAGCTCTAGAAACAATGAATTAATATAGTTGACAACGAAGGTGAATGTAAAAAATGTTTATATTAGGTTAAGAATCTAGATGCCCCGCCCGCCACAAGAGTACATGTGATTCTCTTTTTAGAACAATCTAGAAAGGGAAAATAATAAAGATACACGGAGCAGAACCGGGAGGTTATCTGGAGACTCATATTCAGAGTGGGGACAGGAAAAGGGACTGGAAGAGACAACCCAAGATGTTGACTTGGGTGATGGATATGTTAATTACTGTTATGGCTTCTCTGATATACACAAAAGGTCAAATTATATAACTATGCACTTTAGCACAGGCAGCTCACTGCATGTTCCTTATATCTCAGTGGAACTATTGCAGACAATAAAAAAAACCCACGTAGAAGGTCAATGAGGGTTATGGAGAGGGAACTGAGAAGTTGAGCCACACTGTACACAATGTTAGGTATGGAGGATGAACAAGGGCTGTAGAGCTGTGCATATATTTAACAATGATGTGGTGCTGTGTATTTGAAACATTGTTTTTATTTCATGCATATGGTTGTTTTGCCTATTTGCATGTCTGAGTACCATACATGCACAGTGCCCAAGGAAGCCAAAAGAAGGTGCTGTTTCCTCTGGAGCTGAGTTACAGATGGCTGTGAGTCACTATGTGGGTTCTGGGAATGGAACCCTGGCCCTCTGAAAGAGCAGCCAGTGCCCTTAGTCACTGAGTTATCTCTTTAGACTGCCTCTTGAAATGTTAAGAAAGTAGATCACATGTTTTCTATTCTGGATACACATAAACATACACCCACATAAACACCTCAAATGAGGCAATAATGCAATGTTCAGTATGTCTGAACACACTGGGTTATATACATTAAACACATTGAGGTTTTATGTGTGGGCATATATTATTCCTTAGTAAAACTGTCAAAAATCTTCTACTTGAAGAAATTATGAAACATTTAATTTTGAAAAAAAAAAGTGGGGGGAGGACTTACCATTCCTAGAATCCTCCACTTACCAATTACACACATGGCTTTCATCTTACTCTCCTACATTGCTATCACTTCTTGATTTTCTTTTGTTTTGATTATTGACATGCATTCATTTAATTATTGTGCAAACATTAAGAAGCATAGTACAATTTTAGTGGCAGGAACTCTTTCTGGCTCCTGGTAAATCATTAATGAATAAAACACAGGTTTTCTGACAGGGCTAAGGTTTGGAGGCACAAGTTACCTAGAGACATTTGCACTAAGTTGTATAAAATGTATGCCATAAATGATATAAATGATATGGAAGAGTGGGGTTTTGTGAGGGAGAGCTGCCAAGGGTTGGGCCCATTCACAATATATTGGAAATCCTTATTTAAATGACAGGGCATGATTATCGAGAGAGATCTGGTTTCTGGTGTAAACTTAAGTCATATTGCTCATCACAGACATATGCTTTCTCTCTGCTTTTGAGTTAAATAGAATATTTTCTTGAACTGAGATATATACTTTAACAACAATTTATTTTCTCTCTTTTAAGGTAAACTTCAGATTCTTAAAGCACTTTTTTAAATAAATAAATGAAGTCAATCAATTAGATTAAGATCTTTACCTTTTATCCTGAATTAAAACTTTTACAACAAACCCATGCTAAAATTACTTTAACTGAAGACAGACAACTGAGAGGAAGATAATTATGGATTCATTTCATTAAGGGAAAGTTTAAACTGTGTACATTCTATGGTTCTGATTGAGTTTCATTTCTTTTGTTGAATTATTTTCTCTTTAACCTAGTGTGTTTTGTTTTGCAGGTCCAGAAAGGTAGAACTTGAGAATGAAAGTAGCTGAATCATAGTATCTTACTTACAGTGATTCTTAGAGACGTACATTTTTATAACCAGGTGATATGTTCCCTTGCTATTTGATTTACATGAGGAGGCTCATTGGAGCACACACACATGCACACACACGCACACACACACACACACACACACACACACTATACCCTGCACAGACAAGCACACATACATACAAAATACCTGCACTGCACACATAAACATATGTCACACACGTATAAACACATACCATAAACAGATATACACATCACACACACATATACCACACACATCATATACATACATATACATATATACACACATAGATATATATACACAAATATATATATTCACAGACATAACACTTTTCCCTACTTAGTTTTCTTGGGTCCATGTCATATGCTTTGCTAATTTACATATTGTAAAAAGATATATGGCTAATTAAACTATTTAACCAGTATTAATATTATCATTAATTGGTTCGGTGACTAATCCTTAACCATCCATTACAAATGAGCACACAGAGACCACATGGATTTTAACAAGCCTTGGCCTGAATTGAGCAATCCTAGCCCATCTAAGCTAGCTCATAATTCTATTACCCAAATATGACCCCATATATACATACGTCCCTTTGGATTACCATTCTCCACGCTTTGCCGATGTTCCTGGCCATGTGAAGTGAGGTTCTTTTTTCTAGCCCATGGTGTGTGCCTCCTTCTTCCTGCTGCTCCTGGCTGGAATGAATTAACCTCTGTCTAAAGAGCAGGCTTCCTGTTCTCATCACAGGAAGTCCCACCTTTCTCTGTCTTTGCCCAATCTCAGGCCTCAGCATTTTATTTAACCAATCAGAGTCAATGAAAGTAACAGACAGAAAATAGGACCAATTAATTAACATTTATAATGCTTAACACTACCCAGCAACATATTTATTTTAAAATTATATGTATGTGTATGTGTCTGTAGGTCAGGTATGCACACCTGAGAACAGGAACCACTGGAAGCTACATTCCCTGTGGCTGGAGGCAGTTTTATTGCTGAGTTATCTCTCCAGTGCTGATATCATGTTTTTCAAATAAATTTCAGTATTATTTACTGAAGATCATGTCTATATTCAAACCAATAAGTTTCCTATTTCCTAATAGCTAAACAAATGTAAGAAAATTTAGTTTCAATTTTGTGTTGTTATTGGTGTGTGTGTGTGTGTGTGTGTGTGTGTGTGTGTGCAGCCCATTTAACATGACATTTATCTGTGGATGACAACTTTGTGGGGTCAATTATCCTTTTCCACCATGTGGGTTCCATAGGTAGAACTCAGGTCTTGGGGCTTATGCCACAAGTATACACATGCCTTCATCTGATGAGCCATCTCACTAGTCCTTAAGGGAATGTTTTTGAAATGGGTACTTAAAGCTACTTTAGATATGACTAATATATACAGTTAATTTAAAAAAAATTTTGAGACAGGATTTCTCTGTATAGCCTGTTTGTCCTGGAACTTGCTTTGAGACCCGACTGGCCTCAAACTCAGAGATCTGCCTACTTCTACCTGAGTGCTGGGATTAAAGGGGTGAGCCATTGCAGATTACTTATTTGTTAATTGGATATACAATGTTACTATCTTTCTCTGGAGCACTTAGGTGTGCACTCTCAAGTTGAAACTCACTGAAAGGTAAAGATTACAACAGAGTTTGTGAAAAGCAATGAAGCCAGAATTTATGGGAAGATGGGAGGCAAGGAAAACAGTGCATTACCCTTTTAAGTTACTAAAAGAATGAAGAGAAATGGAATTAGATGCTACTTCTATGTTATTGTAGAAGAGGGGAATCTTGAAAAAAAAATCTGTGGACATCAAGGCAGCTGGGGATGATAAATAAGGTACTCTTCTAGTCATCCATATTTTATTTGCTTTTATCTCTCCAATGAGATTGGTATACTTGCTTAGAGGATGTCACATTATGTTTCTATCAACCATCCCCTTACACCTATGTATGCTTCAGTGAGCTTCTGTTGTTGAAAGAAATAGATTCCAGACCTCAGGCATGTTTAGTGGTAACAAGAGTGAGAACATGTGGTCTTCAGGCACTGGTATAGAGAACCACAGACCCTAGCACGAGGGATTCAGCCCTGGATGCATACTAATTTTCAAAAGGCATCAATGCCATCATAGTGAAAAGATAAAGAAATGGAGTTGGATACAAAGTCCATCCTGTTCAACCTAACGATCTCTACTCTAGAAATCACAACTTAAATGATCTTACGTGGGCTCAGATATTGGTGCCTATAGAAATCATTTTTTTGGTTCTTAATTGGCAGGCAAGATAAGTATCAATATTATGAACACATTTTTGTTGTTATTCAGATTTTAAGAGATTTTATAGAGACTCTCCTAGTCCTGTATCTAGAATTGTTCTAAATAAGACCCTCTTCTCTTGTACATGTCTCACTATCTCAGTTAGTTTTATTTGTAGAAATCTGTTAGATCATAGAAAAGAATAAAGAATAAAAAATAAACAAAAGATAAAAGGTCTTTCAACTGCTGTGACCACTGGTTTAACAGCTGTTCTGTTAGTAACTTCTGGAGGCTGAGCAAGTGATAGGCCCACATGCCACACCCCCTTCATCTCATTGACAAGGCTGTCATAAAAGACTTCATAATGTCAGGCAGAGTGCCCCAGCTCCTGGCTGTTCTCAGTATGTCCTGACCTTGCCAAGAGGCTTTTCTTTATTCAAGAAAGATTATATTTCTTTTGCTGTATACCTGGGAACTCGGAGGTGGAGTTATGCAAGATTTGTATCTTATAAAGTAACCCTAAATGTTGATCAGATGCTTGCAGGAAAAAAAAAAAAAAGCGAATCATGTCTTTAATGTGCATCACTAAATTAGCAAACTAAGAAACTTAGTGTAGTGTGGCCTAATGAGAACCTAACGGAAGCCAGCAGAGAGGAATTGCGTCACAGTAGTGTAGGGAACATTAGGTAGAATAGGATGCCAGACCTGAGCCATACCTTGGCTCTGCCACAGCCAAGCCTTCTGTCACTGAGTTCTCTGTCTTTGGAGGTTTTCTTTCATCATTTAAAGAGGTCTGGATTAAGATCAGATGAAATGTAGGCTTTTATAACTCTACAGCCCTTCACAACTTACTGATAAAGATAAAGAGATGATGGAGGAAATACACTTTCCCCAGCCAGTTAAAATTACATGGAACTTAAGTTCATTAGTTAGTTGTACATGTAATGAGCACCTATTGTGAGCAAATGGTTATAGAGAATTTGGAAATTGACCATTAATAGAGGCCAATTATGATCTCTTCCATTCCAAGGCTGTCATGCCATAAAAGAGCAAAGGGCAGCAATGTTCAAAAGAAGACAGTTCCAATGAGTACACTAAAAATAAGAGAGATGCATGGGTCAATGAGATAACCCCTGAAAGAGAATTACATCATGATGACTAAGACTGGGTTTACCCAATCTGGTTTACACTTTGAGAGATGTAGAGAAGAAAGCTTGGTTGTGGTGGTGGACTTCTCTGTAAAGGTACCATAGTTTCTTTGGTTGTCTGTCCTACCATGTTAGCCAGACACCTGCACTGGCAAAGTACTTGCTACACGTGGTCCTTGATGGATGGGTAGCATAGAAGCTGTTGCTGGTATTGTTTTCACATGTGCTCTGTCCAAGAGTAGCATTAGCAATGCCCTGCTGCCTGCCAAATAGATTTGCCATTGTATTACAAGGAGCAGAGTCATTTGGCTGTGACTCACTCCAGGGCTCTTTACTGTTCTGCACTGGATTCTCAGAGTGGGAGTGTATTAGCATGCCAGTGTGCTCAGATGGGCACTTTCACAAGTCATCCGGGCTGTAATCAGATATGGTGATCATCAGTCTGGAGACAGATGAGCAGCCTGCTGTACTTCCCACTGCACACAGTCCATGGAGATAGCCACTGAACACTGCAGTGATGAGTTCTACAGTGAGAGTGCCAGCAAGGATTATGAACAGGATGTACCCAAAGAATCTGGTGGCACTGTGGGTGCCAAGAGGAACAGATGGCAGTGCAGAGGGTGTTTATGAAGGCCAGTAGGACAGCTTAAGTTTTCAGAAGACTGACAGGAGATATGTGACACACAGCGGAAATAAACTTGCATAGTGAAAAGGCAAAAGAAATGGAGTTGGATACAAAGTCCATTCTGTTCAACCTAATGATCTCTACACTACCAGGAGCGATCATAGCAAAGGAGACAGTCTGTATTTGATGCATATCATAAATTCAAGAGTGTAGATATATGGTATTTCTAGGCTTATGCTTATATTGCAGGCAAGAAAGAATGTAGACACAATATATCTGCATAAGAAAGCCCTTCCACTGGCAAGAGCTGCTTCTCGTTATTTGAGGTCAGGCAGACACACAAGTGTGACTTGCCTGGGTGAGGGCCATAAGCCTGAAATAGTCTGTATTGGAATGGAGCTGTCTAAGCTTTCTGTACTTCTTGATGCTGCTGCCAGCTGATAGCTAGTATATGTTCACTCTAATGTCTGAAGCCTGGAGACCAGAGCAGACTGCCTACTTATGTGCTAGAATGGTATTTACACAGAGAGATCAGAGTCTACATCCTGTTGAGCTTATAAACAAGAGGTACGCATGCGCCTTGGGTAGGTGTGAGAATTAGGTTCATCATCCTCACGGTCTCAGTTCATCTCTCAGCTTTGTATCTGAGAGGGTCCTGGTTACAGTGGAAAATTACAATGCCGATTGAGTGGCTCAACAGTAAAAGGACAGACTCCATTAATTGCGGTCTGCAAGAGTGACAGCAACAGTGGAGAGTGAGCAGACCCAGATACAGTGAGATGTTTTTACAAGTAAAGGCCTGCATGAGGCACAGTAGCTGAACACAAAAATGAGCCAGAAATCATCCCTGTTTCTCCTCAAACCATCCTCTTCAATGTTAGAGGCCCAGACAGCTAGCCGAGCGCACCACAGGTAGACCTTTTAGTAGAGATGAAAAGGTCTGTGGGCAAATGGCAAAATCTTAGAGTTGGATTCTTTAACTAGATGACTTATGAGTGTCAAGTGGTCACACGGTGATTGATTGCAAAGCTGGGACTGGACCTGTCTCCCACAGGAACACGTGTTAACAATTATCACCGTGGCCTCTGGCTGGCAGGACACTTTGAGATGCTCTAACCATTTATGCAGTTACAACTTAGATTCTACTGAAGGTACTCAATGTAACAGAAATTCCTCAAGACTGAGTAAAAACTTCTATTCTTACTGAGTCACCATAGTGGAAGTTAAACAGAATGAAAGTCACAAAATGAGGATACATTATGTTTTGATTGTCTGCACCAGAGTCTCCTTTTTCAAATATGAGAATTCCTGTGTGAAGAGTCCTAAGGTAGACTGGAGCCTGGCTATTAAAATATTTTTTGGACCAACGGCATTGTGACCATCCGAAAATGGGAGAAATTAATTGGTTGTCTTACCAAAGGCTTACTACGTCAGTTCCAGGTGCTCTATCTCAGTTTCCCAGACTCTGTACTTGTAGTTATGTGGATACCACTTTAGTCTTTTGTGCCAAAAAAGGAAATTATTATTATTTATCTAAAGGGATTTTTCTTATGTCTTGACTTTGGGTGACATATATGTGCACAATCCTAACTGTCACATGCCAGAACCATTTTCAGATCTGTATTTTTCGTTTTGAACAGTTGGATCACATTCTAATAGAATTAGTTTCATCTCAACATTACTTCCCTAACCTATTATAACATCTAGTCCCAATTCTCTTCCTTTGGTTAAAAAAGTGTTCCTAGGAGCAAGGCCTCATTTCAATGCCTCCACTATTCTCTCCCTCTACCATTGCTAACTCAACTGATTTCTTTTGAATATTTTTCCAAACTGTGAGTCATCAGCCAAAGCCATTTCAGGTATGTTGGGAAGCTATGGTCAGCACTGGTTTCTTTCTAGCAAGATGCTCACACACTCTTCCCTACTTGACTCCCCTCCACACACGTGCACACAACTCTGCAGCAACTTAAAATCCTAGTTGCAGTAGAAAGGCAATGGCCAAATCATTCACATTAGAGATTACAGCATGGTCTGTTTGCCTTAAAATAATCTCAATGTTTCAGCTATACTTTTGCTATATCAATGAAAGGGAGCCCTGTTCATACCTGAGCTTGAGAACCTTAATAAAATTCTATATTTGACCATCTTAAAGTCCTTTAAATTGCCACTTTTATATGTTTGACTTTTAAGAGAGAAGTTATTAAAATTATTCTGACTTCACAGCATTTAAACACTATTTAATAGATTTTAGTGCTCCCACATGATTGCCAATTCTTCTAAAGAAGAAATTTTTGTTTTATCTGGTACATTTATCCCTCCAATGTTAACATTAATGTACATTTCAAGTTATTTGAGGGCATAATCAACAATATGGTGTGGTATCCTGTAGGTCACTTATACAGATTATACTCCATCCCTGGCAGTGACTCACCTATTGTTCTCAGTTGAAATTTCTTTGTTTCTTTCTTTGTTTCTTTGTTTCTTTGTTTCTTTCTTTGTTTCTTTGTTTCTTTCTTTGTTTCTTTGTTTCTTTGTTTCTTTTTTTGTTTCTTTCTTTGTTTCTTTGTTTCTTTGTTTCTTTCTTTCTTTCTCTTTCTTTCTTTCTTTCTTTCTTTCTTTCTTTCTTTCTTTCTTTCTTTCTTTCTTTCTTCTTTCTTTCTTTCTGCATAAAATACACATTGGAGGGATTGTGTTGATTGTCTTGCAGGTTTCAGAAGGAACAAAGAAGCCGAAATCATTTTTTTTTCCTGTGCATGTCAGATGCTTATTACCTCCTCCATCTAGCTTTTCTGGGTTTTTCCTGCGAGCCAGGTTTCAAGTCCTCTTGTGTAATATTCTTGGTTTATTTCTTTTGCTATGTGATGTCTCATTTAAAATGGTGCTTTTCCCACCCAATTTCAGTGTTCATTTATTTATTTAATGAAAATATGTGCCCTATACTGCAACACTCACACATCAATGTTTAATGCAGCAAACATGAAAAATATATCAAAGCTATTGCTTGCAATAAAACCTGAATCTGAGACTAGTGTGAACAGTGGGGGTGATAATGACCCCACGTGGCTCTGCAAGGCCAGAGCGCTTGTTCCACAAGGTTTTTAGCCCCGAGCTGAAAGCCATGACCAAATGAGTTCAGCACACCCCTCAGGATTTACTGTATTAGGCTGGCTGACAACTAGATTTGTGGGGCAGGGAGGTGTGTTGGGGAAATTTGTTCAGACCAGAAAGGGTAGAGTGTTCAAACACAGTTCAAAGAGGGTACACTCTCTCCACTTCATATTCTCTTCTGTGTCCATTAGTCATGGCTTTCTCTGCCTTACACCTAAGTAAAAAGTTTAAGTGAAGTTATACATTTCCTAACTGGAAGAATTCTTTTGCATTCCTTTCCTCTCATAATGTTTTTTTATTTGTGTAGCAATGTGTGATCTTCCCAGTTACCACTTCCTTACCCCTTTTGGTCCTCACAGTAACCTTGGGAGTTATTGTCTTATTCTCATTTATAACGATAACGAAGTGGCCTGAGGTAAGTGATTGCCCAAGGTCAACCAGGTGATAACTGAAGTCAGGACTCAAACCTAGATCTTTTAATTCCAAGCATTGCTAAGGGTTCTTTTGACTATAGAGCATTTTTAAATAGATCAGGGTGCCATAACCTCAGGAACTGTGAAAGGTTTTCAGAATTTCAGCTGAAGGTGAATGGGAGCACCACTTACAAGGAGCGTTTGTAAGAATTTTCTTTTGGCTGGAACCAACAGCGAGTCACTTCACTGTTTTCCCTCAGAGAATTCTCCATCATTCTCTGCACCAAATGCAGCATTCCTTACATTGGCAGTACTTTGGGAAAACTTACTTTTAATATTACATATTTCACTGGTGAATATTCAAGGGGCTTATGTCTGACTTTGTTAATAGCCTGCTGTGTGACCTTGATAAGTTGACTTAACTTTTTTATGTCTGTGAAAATTTAGGGTAAAATCTTTCTCTTACTTGGCAACTGTAATGCATAATTAATTAAGGCTACCCAAGTGAAATCAAAGGCTCTGCCACTAAAAGCAAGGGATATGCATCACACAGTACTACCCCAGATAATCACAGAGGCTAATGTCCTAAGCCTGTGGCTGCAGATTTGGAGCCCAGAAGCCTTTGCTGTCATTGAGGATAGAAGAAACGCAAGGCACAGTTTAGATTGTTTTACTACCATTCACCCCTCCCTTACACTTTGGAACACTCTAACACAATATGAAAATCTCCTTTGTTCTTAACTCATCACCTAGACGCTAATGCGTGGTGATTTTTACAAACAGCGTATCCTGTGACAAACTCCGTCTTCTCAGAGGCATGTACCATAGCTCTTGATGTGTGATCATTGTTAGTTTATAGGCGATCTCACTAGCCTGCCCCAGGGACATAGCAACCTCTTACATCATCACCTGCCGCTGCCGCCGCCAAATGTGTGTTGGATATAATGACCCGGGCCATGCCAGCCTCTCTCTGCCCCAGCGTTCTCTCTCTATCTTAGGTGCCCCCTTTTTTCTCTCCCTCTCTGTTCTCTGTTCTCTCCCTTTCTGTCCTTCTCGGTCCTCATGGCTCTGTCCTCTTCTGTCTATCTTCCTCTACCCTTCTCCTGGCCCTTAACTCCTCTCTAGCCTTCCCTAAATAAAGCTCCTTATAGTCGATCTGTTGCATGGCATGATTCCTTAGGGGGGTACCTCGGCATGGCCTGCCTGATACCCGTACCACCTTATTTTATATATTACAACAATTATTTCTTCATACTTCTTATTTTGGTAGCATATATTTTTTATATTGTTAGTATTGATATAATCATGGCTATTGAAATGGTTTTGTTGAGCCCGAAAAGTGGACTCCTGAATTTGGGGCGATCCAGATTGATGCAAAAGCAAGAGGTTTATTCACCAGCACATTGGGGTTGGCCCTTACAGTCTCCATGCAAGGAGAAGGAGGTGGCCCTGAACTAGGTTTTACATTTGTTTTTATATGTTTTTGCAGGGCAGAATCAAGCAACCAATATATTAGGCACGCTTCTGTTGGTTAATATATCTATCTTTACATTGATTGGTGCTGGCTAAGGGATAGGGAACTTAGTGCCCAGGATGAGGAATTTGGCTCCTGCAAGTTGGGAGTTTCCAACCCCCCCGGGGGGGGGATGCAGCACACTCCATTGCCCCCACCAAGAACTGTTGTTCAACTCGGAAAAACGAAAGAATGTACTCCCCCACAACAACACCCCCCCCACCCCCACCTCGTCCTGATGTGGAAAGCATCTGGAGGTGTCTTTTCCTTCCATTCCACATACTTCTGCTGTCAGATGGCAATACTTTCCAGAAATGGTGGCAATGAATAGAGTCTAAGAAACTATGTGCTACTTCGCAATGCTGCCAATAGGGAGACTTAGAAACTAAAAAGCTAAAAAATATACCAAAGTGATTTTGATTCTGAATTTAAATTAATATTTGTCCAGTCTTTAAGAATAACCAAAATAAGATAACAGCACAAAACGTTGAGACACTTTCGTGTTCTGTAGGAAGCTGGAGATAAAGTGACTTACCTGTGTGAATGGTGGGAGGAGATTAAGACTCATGGAGGAGTCACAACTGAAGCTCATTGAGGGACCAAAACTGGAGCTGGCCCTAAGTGGAACAGAAGTATCAGTAAGCCATGATCAGATCAGTCCATCCCAAGGCCAGGGCTTTTGTTGGTCTTGGTATGGACCAACCATACACAGAGTTACAGAGGTGTGTTACCATCGAGAAGCATGGTTTAATGGAAGGATAGACTTTGGGGACTCCTGGGTCCAGGTCAAGTTTCCTTTGTCCTTGCAGAAGACCATGACCTTGATCCTGGTCACAGGAGAAACTAAAGCAGGGGATAATTACCTTTCAGGTTCAAAGAATCACACCATGGCTTAGGTTAAGAATGGAATGGGTGGTAGAGCAGAGATAATGGGGCTATGATTTGAATTTGAAACGTTTCCACAGGCTTATGTTTCCAATAATTGTTTTCCAGCTTGTAGTGCTATTCTGAGAGGCCAGGGAGCCTTTAGGAGGTGGGGCCTGGGTGGTGGAAGTAGATCTGTGGTGGTCCTCTTTGAACATGATAGACTGGTCCCTGTTTTCAGTTTTTTATTGCCTTCTGGTCTACTTTGGTATGAATAGTTTTCTACTTCATGCTCTGACCACTTGGATGGACTCACTCCATCTTCCTTGAATGATTAATTGAATTTACTAAAGCTATGAACCAATAGAAATCTTTTCTCCTTTAATTTTTTTTTCCTTTGTCATGCAGTTTGGTTATAGTGAAATGAAAGTAACTAACACAAACACTATTCATGGAAGAGGAATCCAGGTTAGAGAGAAGGTAAGATTAGAAGGTGAATCACTAAGTCAGAGTTGGTGCAGGGTGGAGAGGTAAACTCTTGTGCCTCATGAGATGTGGGGGTGTGGGAGGTTGGGGTTATAAAGGAATGAGAAGTTATATCACACAGACCCATGGCCTTTGAGGCTTCCATACAATCACCACAGATAGTTGTTTTCTGTCATTCATTAGCTCTTAAGCAGTCTTTCCAGGAGAACTGCTGGCCACCAGAAAAGCATTTGCTAGGTTTAATGTACAATGCTGAATACTACTCTGTGGAGTGTGCAATGATGCAAACTCAATTAGGAACATATTCAGCAGGTTCTGTCCCTTTCATTTGGGCTATCGTATCTCAAATGTAGTGAAAACATACTGTTTTAATTTGTATTAATTAAATGCTATCTCATAAGTTTAATTTGCCTTTGGTTAAATGTTATGTTCTGCTTTTTGTGTGCCCAGTTTTTCATCTTTCTTATTTTAAATTAATTTGTCTCTCTTAATTTGTAGGTGTCTGCATATATTAAAAGCAGAAAAGCTTTGATTGTATATGTTGAAAATTTCTTCTACTTTCTGAAATGTTTTTTGAAGATTACTGTATATCAGTTGTGTGAAATAACTTGCTTTGCTATGCCATTTTTATATATGCATATGAGTATTTGAAACATATTCACTCCTATTACCTTTGGTTTTAAAATTTGAGTACATTTTGTATTTATCTCTGTGGACATGTGGACATGGCACAGTTTGTATGAAGGTCAGAAGATAACTTTCAGGAATCAGTTTTCTCCCTCCACCCTGTGAATTCTGGGGATCAAATTCAGGTCCCAAGCCAGTCTATATGCCATATTACTTGCAGACCTCTGTTATCTTTTCTTGTCTCCACTCTTTTGGTTACCCATTCTCTTTCATTGTAATCATCTTTCTATTTTTTTGTGTCTTTATTTTTATTAATGTCTAGATTTCACACATGGGAGAAGATGTGCTACGTAGATCTGTATTTGAGTGTGACTATTTTTCTTTACATAAATGTAGACATTTTCTTTAGTCATTCAACTATTGATGGATATCTCTGCTGAAACTACCTCTCAGCTTCTGTGAATAGCCCTGCGGTGAAGCTGGGGTTGCAGGTAGGTGTCCCTTGCAAGTTGGTTTGATTCCTTCAGGTGCAAATTAGGAGCAGCAGGACTGGATGATGGAGCAGTTCTATATTTAGCAAATTCCACCGTGATTTCCATAGCTCCTGCACTGATTTTTACGGCATTACAGTGCTGAAGCCCTTATTTTGCCCTGAATCCTCAGCAGCATTGTGTTCTGTTTTCTTGGTGATAGCCATTTTGAACAGGGTGGGATGGAATATCAAAGTGGATTTGATTTGCATTTCTCTCACAGTTAAGACACTAGACTTTAAAAAGTGTATTTATTGCAATTTGAAATCTCAGGAAAATATGTCTGTACTGTTCATTGGCCCCCATGTTAGTTGGACTGTATGTTACTTGGTGGATTTTTTTAATTCTTTTATTTTTCAAAAATATATTTCAAAAATATATTTCAATATTTTTGCATTCTTTATGTTTTGTGGATATTAATATCATATTGTATGGATATGTGACAAATATCTTCTATTCTGTAGGCTGTATCTTTACTTTGTTGATTGTTTCCTTTGTTGTAAGTTGTTCTTTATGTTTGTTGTTGTATTTGCTTTTTGTAATGCCATCTCATTTGTCACTGCTTGCTAATCATTCTTGGGATATTAGTCTTATTCAGTAAATCATTGTCAATGCCTGTACACCAAATTGCTTTTACTCTTATTTTCTTTAGTAGTTTCAGATTGTGGGGTCTTACATGAAGGCCCATGAACCATCTTAAGTGGATTATTTATACCAAGTGAGAGCAGGGGCTTAGATTCAATAGCCTATGTGTAGATATCTAATTCTCCCAGCACTATTTGGTGAAGAAATGATAGTTTCTATCACCACAGAAGAAACAATCATTTCTTCACTGTGTATTTTTGGCTCCTTGTCCCAAATCAGATGACTGCAGTTGTGTGAGTTTATTTCTGGGTCTTTTGTAGTGTTCCGTGTTCTATGTTTCTATTTTTTGTGCCAGTCCCAGGCTATTTTTGTTACCCTGGCTCTGAACTTCAAAGCAGCTACTGTACTACCTCTAGCCTAGTTCCCTTTGCTTGTGACTGCCTTGGCCATTAGGAGCTTTTGCCTTTCCATACTGAATTATATTTTATGCTTCTAGGAGGACGGTGTTGTCATTTTGATCAAGCTTGCACTTAATTCTGTAGATCACTTTGGGCAATATGACTGCCACCATGTTTGTTCTGCTGATGTGTGAGCCCGGTGATTCTTTTCAACTCAGTCTTTCCTCACTTAGTCTCCATTTCTTCTCACTCTCTCAACTGTAGTGCCTGATGAACAGGAGTTCTTGATTCAGATTGATTTTGCTCATAGAGTGCCCTCTATGTTTTTGTATAGTAACCTTCCCTTTAATGGCATGAAGTTTTGTTCCTCTGTAAAATGAGCAGTCAGACATTGATCTGTGACATGTCTAGACATAACTTGATGCTGGCACCTAAGAGGTCATGGATGTAAAATATACTTATTTTGAGTTTCATTACACCACACATTTCATTGCACTTACTTTTAAATAAAAGCTGATCAAACTTCCAGTGGCTTTATTATTATTCTCTTCATTCTATTTCACTACACAGCTTCTCTGTCCTTGTACTCAGTCACACAGGATACTAATATGACTTCATTATATGTGTTGTGGATGTACAGTGTCATTCTTTGTGTAAATTTGAGTTTCCACGTGAGTTTCTGAATCCCTTCCATTTAAACTGTTTTGCTCTTCTTTTTTTCCAAGTTACATGCATACACACAAACATTTATACATTCACATATACAAACTTACTAGCATTTTGACTGGTCTTAGTTTGACTCTTTTACTTAGTGTTAGGGGAGGCGGTTTGCTTTAGCAGCACATATAGTAAGATATACCTGTATGTAAATGTCTTTTGAACAATCGGTCAAAAAATTTATGCTCATGCCACGTTCCCTCCTTTTAATAGTGCTTTAATTTTTCTCGATAATGTTTCACAGTCCTCAGTTTCTTGTGTATTTTTCTTCAGTGTATGGCTTTCTTACAAATTAGGCCTTTGGGTATTTTTCATCCTATGAATTCTGTGCCAATTCCTTCCAATGCTCCTCCAGTGCTCTGTTCTGACCAATGTTAGATACACTCCATATTCACACTGGGTCTCCTTATTTTATTGTTGGAATTATAATATAATTTTATCATTTCTCCCTTCCCTTTGATACTTCCAAATCCTCCCACATAATCTTCTTGTTTTCTTTCAAAGTCATAGGTACCTTTTAAATTAATTATTACACACACACACACACACACACACACACACACACACACACACACATTTTCTGCTCTGGAACACCCCTCTTCTTTTCTTTTGATATGAATTTTGCCCATATCTGAACTGCCATGGCTCTGAGGCTGACTCTGACTGTAAGATAGTAATTATCATTTAGACACAGTCTGAAGTCTGCAGCATTTCATTTGTCTTAGGTATGCTTTTGTTATTCATCACAGATATTTTACTTGCTATCTTTTTTGATTTGCATGGATTTAGAGTGAGAACTGATAGACTCTGAGTTTTGTATTCACTATTGCTCTGCAGTGAACTCTGTCTGTCCCCATCCCATGCAGTCCTATCCC
>CAJQZJ010004824.1:3634064-3645445 GCA_907164525.1 Lophiomys imhausi
CCATCCCATCCCATCCCATCCCATCCCATCCCATCCCATCCCATCCCTTTCCTTTCTTTTTGAACTTCCAATACTTACTGTTTGCTCTACTATTTCAGTTCATGATCTTTAATTCTTTTATCATTGTTAGACTATCATTGACATCCTGTTCTCTTATTGTTGACAAGATTTAAGAACTTTCTACCAAGTATTCTCACTGATACCAAAACAGTTTTATTTCTTCCATGTTATAAAGGGTGAGCATTGGTGATCCTAAGACAATGGCATGAAATTGTTTACTATGTCTACTTTCTAAGTCAACTACTATACAGTATTTCTAGCTTTTTCTCTTTTTCTTTTTGCATTGTTTATTTTTCCTAAATGTTACAAGTTGAGCTGCAATGGTCCTCCAAAGATATGTGATAAATATTTGGTAGCCAATGTGATGCTACTGAGATATGGTAGAATTCCAGAAAATGAAGCCTAGTGGAAGTCAGATCATTGGGGCATTGCATGAAAGATGGTAATGAGACCCCAGTCACTTCCTTTCTCTGTTTGCTCTCTGGCAGCCAGGAAGTGACTAGTTTCCTCAACCATGTACTCCTACCACTACGAGGCACTGCCTTACCACAGGCGCAAACCTTACTGTGTCATACATGGACTGAAACCTCAGAAACAGAGAACAAAAATAAACAAAAAATGTACTGTTTCTGTACACTATGTGCCAAAGGTATTTTTTCACAATAGAAAACTAACACATTTACTGACTGGAACTTATTTGTTACATGGTAAACATTCTTCTCTTTTATAAAAAATTTATGGAAAGCAGGTCAGTAAATCAAAATGCTGTGAACACTCATTTTCTTTGTAATTGCTCCATTTTCTTTAGTTAAAGTCCAAGTAACATGTCTACATTGCCTGACACTTCTCTCATTTCACATAAGGTTTTAATTTTCTTATGCCTCCAAATTTGTGGTCCCCATCTGTTCAGTTGCCAGATTCAATGGCTGCACACTTTAGTGCTCACTGGTTCACTAGTGCTCAATCTATACGTAGGTAGGTGTTGGCACAGTTGGTCATTTCCCATTTCTTAAGCAATGGCTTCAGCTGCTTTTCTGAACCAGTGTCTCTCAGTTCTCCTTACACTTTGGAGGGTGGTCCACTGATGATTCCTTTTTGTGGTTATTGTTGTTTTATTTATGTTTAATTTTTCCTATGATTATCCATTCTAGCTAACAGAGTGCCATAGTCTCCAGTCTTTGAATCTCCTGTTACAAACCTATAAACACTCAACTCACAGTTCTTATCTGGCCGCATGATTCCAAATGACACACAAAATGGCACAAATATTAATATTTTAGACTCAGTAATTTTAGACTCATATATATGATTATCTAGTTCTTTCTTTAAATCTATAATTAACATATCAAACCAGTGTTCAAATTAAGTTCCACGATTATTCCACACATTCTGCTACAGTCTGCCCCGAATAAGGGCGTGATCAGTCCAGTTGAGCTAGTGATGCCTCATTCAGAGCTTTGTGTGCCATTCTCAACTCCAATCCATCATTGGTTTATTTGTTCTGTCTTTGAAATACGTCCAAAAGAGTGTGATTGCATCTGCCACACTATTCCAAGCAACTTATATGTCTTTCTTTAATTATTGAGGTAGACTATCACTGACCTGCCTGCTTCACTTTTGTCCCCTGCAATCAATTATCTTCACAGCAGCCTGATGGATGCTTTAATATAAAAGTCACACTGTACAGTTCCTCATTCCAAGATCCTCCAAGGCTTTCATTCCATTTATTGAAAAGGTCAGAAGCACTCTGTAGACCATGTCATTTGTTCTCTGGTATATCCCCAACTCTTCTTCTATGTCGTTTCTCTCATGTCTTCAAGTTCAGATCATGTTGACTTTTCTGATGTTCTGTTGTTTCAGCCACAGCAGACACACCTGGCCTTTTCTCTTCTTGATCTTCTCATGGTTTCCTATGCAGGTCTCAGATCGCCATTCCTAACCTCTATCAGAGGGCAAAAAGAATTTCTTTTGTCATAGGCACCTTACCTAATACAGAACTCTTTACATACATTCCTATCAACACCTTTACCCTTGTCCATATAGTGAGTTTATGTGTGTGCATACCTGAGGCCTCCCGATAGCAATGCTTGAAAATAATAAGATACTGATGACTATTCATTAGATGAATAAAGTTGCTTCATTGAAATGGATATATTTTGCTAAATTTCCAAATATAAAAAGGCACATCTGCCAATCTCAATAGGTGTTGAATTATGAGCTGGATTCATGTTGTCCTGACTTATTACAAACTCTGAGCACTGGGAAACTGAGCTTGTTTCTTTAAAACCACTTCCACCTCACATCCAGATGGTGCTTTAGGCTAATGTGAGGCTCTGGATCGGCATATGAGGCACCTCATCTCACTGCTTAGCTCAATACCTGAGAGAATTAAGCTCACTCTATTGATACTGAGAAGATTTTCAGAACTGCAGCTTCCTCTGAGAGAATAATATTCACACTAGGAGACTGTCAGTTTTGCATCTAAGATAACAATGTTCTTTCTGATAACTAATTTTTGAATATTGTAGAAATTCTATGATTTGGAAACACACTTGATTTTTTTCTTAGTTATGCTGATAAAATCTCTTAGTTCATTATTTTTAGCTTAGTTTTATGATGAACAGCTGGTTCTTGCTTTTATTTAACTTGAATTCTCATTTTTTCTTTTATCACCATGCTTCTTGGTTGTCCTGAAATGAGAAATGTTTTATGCTTTGTAGAAATGTTGGTATCACAGGATACTTCTAGTTTGGATCATATATGCCAAAATGCTACAAAGTTAAAATGTATTATGTGTCAATACTGGTAGACTTACTATGGTTGGCAGTATTATCATTGTTATCAACATAAACTGTTTTTTAGCAAACTTGGGGGATCCAGAAATAAAGAATATATTTCCTATTATTTTTTTGAAAGGCAAACTAACTGTATTTTGGGGTTCCTGTCTTGCTTAGTGAATAAGGAATTAAATCTTGTCATTATTGCTCATCCTTATTCTCACTCAGAAATGGTACAAAAATTCTCAGGTTTTTCATGGGAACAGAGTTTTTAGCTATACACTCTGGCTAGTGGCAGTTTTTGTCATATAAATAATGACTAGTAGGGAAAGGTTTCTCCTAGTCCACATATTCCTTTCCACGATTTGGTAGTTTGCTTTAAAAAAAATCTACTTCACCGACATTGTGTTATTTATTTATTTAAGTAAAATATTTTTACATGTTACATAGAAAAAGAAAATTGTACATGATCAAATTATAAGTAACATGGTATTTGGACACATGAATACACTGTTTGTTTAAATCAGCTTGACCAAATGTATCCCTTCAGCCATTTGTCATTTCTATATGGTAAAAACTTTCAAATCCTTTCTTCTAGCTTTTGGAAATGCATCATACATTATTGTCACTTGCAGTCACTCTAACACACAATAGCATACTAGCACTTCTTGTTTTCATCTAGGTCAACTTTGTGGCCATTGTGACATGTTCTCCATATTTCTTTCTCACTTGTCCTTCTTAGACTCTGATAACCATCATCCTACTCTCAAATTCTTTATCAACTCTTGTACTATAGATATTAGTGAGATCATTCAATGCATATATTTCTGTGCTATGATTATTTCATTTAGCCTGATGATGTCTAGTCCCATCTATGCTATTACAAATGTCTAGACTTACCACATCTTCTATATCTGCTCATCAGATGGAGATTCAGGTTGTTTTCCATTTGGAGACTATTATACAGAGTGCTGTTAACCTTACTTCAATGAAGCGTCTTTGTTATTCCTTTGGATATGTATCCAGTGGGAATGTTGAGTAATTTGATAATTCTGTTTCATTTTTCAAAAACTATAATTCTGTTTCCCATAATGGTGGCTGCAAGTTCACAAGGTTGGCCATTTTTCTGCTCCTATGCAATTTTGGGTAGGGGGGTGGTCTCTATTTAGACTTGATCCCATGATTCCTATTATAAAATATCTTCTTTAATGAGGTCCTGCTACTTGTATTATTTAGGGTTTAGAGTCACTGGAATAGAACTGACTTTCTCCAATTTAAGTAAGATATGTATACATAGACCATATTGCATACAGAGACTGAGATTATATAAAGTATTACTTACTGTACTTGTTTAAAAAGTTCAAATCCTAGTAAAGACAGACAGACAAACAGACACACAAAGACATCAGGCTGACATACAGATAGACAGTCAGCTAGACACACTCAGATTCCAGACACATACATACACACAAACACACACACAGAGAAGACATAGACAGACACACAGAGATAAACAGAAAGACAGACATATATACACACACATACACAAACACATACAGACATAGACAGACCCACACAGACAGCAGACAGACAGCCCCCCCCCACATGATTACTCATAACCACAATAAAAGCAAAATTACAGTGTATCTCAAAAGGTCAGTAAAATACATGTGGATGTTCTGCAACCAGATAAATATACAACACAGCAGGAAAGGCAAACAGCTAGGTTATAAAAGTTTGGGATTTTAGACTTTTCTGATGGTCCAACATCATTAAACTAGTGTGTATGTGTCTGCTCCCAAATGATGTTGCTTACTTATTGGGAATCTATCTAAATCAGTGAAAATTCAGTTCACCAGGTTTGAAGGTCTTTTCCAATAGACATTTACGGCAACCTCAGAAGAGGTTTTGAGCTATACCACCAAGCATTTTCACATAGTTGGAAGGGGAATAGAAAATTCTCTGAGAAATGTTGTCATGTTAAGAATAGTGGGTAATTTGACTCAAGTCAAGCAGACTAACATCTTTAGTGTTAGCTGTTGATAAAAACACAAGATTATTTTATTCAGGAGTTCTTTATCACTTTAGTGAACATTTCCAAATTACTCCATTTCATGGTTCAATTCATAGAATCATCTGAGGGAATATTTTTGCAGCCAGTTCAATCTTGGTTGATCAAACAGCAGAGAGTCTGCTCAAGAATGCATTTGCTACAATGGCTGTATGCAGACCCTTTAAAGGTTAAAGGCACTGATTTGTAGCTAGTGCAGCAATTTAAGGTCAACATGCTGTTCTCTGGGAAGTCATGGCTTTAATGATAAGCATTTCCATATATTTAACCAGAAATGAAGTTGCTTTCATAAGAAAATCTTAGCCTCATATATTCTTGGAGTTTTTATACTTAAAAGGGAAATGGCAATAATATCTTAGCACTTGAATTTTCTATGAGAAAATATCAACTTTTTCTATGGAGAACTACCAGGTTAAAATCAACATCCTTTAAAATAATATAAAATAATATGATTACTTTCTTATTCACCCATAATTATAATTCTGTTTTGTTTGGGTGGTTTTCATTCTACAGTACAGCATTGGAAACATTTTTGTTCCCTTTACTGTTGTGCAACATCCTCTATCCATGCTGAATGGTGTGGCAGCAGGCGAGTGTCTATGGCTGTCTGTGCCATGTGCTGGAGAGTAGGTCTGTGGATTCCATGATGGTTGGCAGGTCTCTGTCTGTCTTCCTCCTCCAGTGCTGGGCTGCCTGGATTTGATTTGATTTTTTTATGGGTCATAGAATAGGACAGCATTGGCTACCAAGCCAGGCATCAAGCTAGGATAAACAATACCATCAATAATGTGTCTCTTTGTTCATTGCCAGGGTGGAGGACACGTGTGCCTTTCTTTTCTTTTTTATCTTTTTTTTTTCCTTTTGAGACAGAGTTTATCTGTGTAATAATCCTGGCTGTCCTAGACTCACTTTGTTGACCAGGCTGGCCTGGAACTCATAGAGATCTGCCTGCTCCTGCCTCCCAAGTGCTGGTATTAAAGGTATACACCACCATGTCTGTCTACATGTGCTTTTCTAAGAAGAGGATCCATTGCTTTTATCAAAATTTACTGAAAAGCTTAAGACCGTTCATTTACATGTTGACACTCTCTCCAAATGTCAATGGCATAGTTATATATTTGTTTTGACCAAGATGCTTCAAATGTCTTTTTGGACACAGACATAACATAAATAATGTAATGGAAATAAATTTAACTGTAATAATGTTCTTCAAGAGAAGAACACTGTTTGAAGCTAGTTTGACCTTAAAGCACACAGTTCTTAGATTAATCATGGGCAGTGTTAGAGAATTACAGAGCCCCCTGTACAACAACAGTTGCCTTTTCTTATACTGACTTTGTGGAAGTAAGGATTCTTAATAATCTAGAACTTTCATGTAACAAACATTTTCATGAGTAGATGAGTATCTCATTCTCATGGATAAAATCCTCAGTTGGGTAGTCAGGTATAAATAAAAAACTTAAAAACAGAGAATTAAGGAATTAACATTGAATTAATAAGTCAAAGGACTCAGAGCGGAGGAAAACCATAAGGGATTAAAGTGTGATGACCAATGTTGCTGCATTGGAATTGGTCTGTGGTTGCTCTCAAGTTGAGATCTCTCAGCTCCTCTTGCTTCTTTCTCAGTGGTGCTCACATTCTTCATCAGAATACTTCAGTGGGTAGTCAGGAGCATTCACATAGAGTTTCTAAGAGGGAGATAAATCAGAGCACATAAATGACTTTCTTATTTAGTGATATACAGAGTCTTTAGAATGCTTCTAGAAAAAGGTGCAATGTATCTCAAGACAAAGAAGTGCGATGACTTTCCTTCACCCCCTTTCACATATTAGAAACATAAGAATGATTCATTTTCCACATGAAGAAACACATGGAGTCCATGTTAAATGGACTTGGAATTTTGCCAGACTTCTGGTATACATGTGTGCCCAGTATGCTACCAGCACGGCTTTTAGACTTGCGTTTGTGAGTTGGAAATCTACAGACTCATTCAAAGACAGAATAAGGTAGCAGGAAGCCCTTCAGGATGCTTCTGAAAAGAAGCTACATGTAAGCCAAGCATTCTAGGAAAGTGTTTCAAAAGTCCAGCACAGGAAAAGAAAGAAGGATGATATATTGTGTTTCTACAGGTTCACATATAGTCAATACATTGCTGCTTCTCAGATTTGCTAAGTGATTCTTTGTGTCTCTGATGGGAGGTTGGAAGTGACATTATAATGTAGTGATAGCTATGAAAGCAACAAGTGCCAGGAAAGGTGCCTCTCTGGTGATAGCTAGTGCTGGAAAGCCAGCCAGTTATTCCATATCAAAATTTCAACACCGGCTGGGGTCTCCCAAAGAGAAGAAAGACTCAAGCCTTATTTAAGGTGAAACCACCATAGCCAATTTACCCTGATGGATCTACGTCTGAGATATTCCAGAAGAAAGACTGCTAAGTGCATTAAAGGGTCTACCCCAGAGACTGTGTTCCTGACAACTGAGGACCTGCCCCAGAGACTGTATCCTTCTAAACAGTTATGAAAATAGTTGTAATAGTTATCAATAGGTTTAGTGGTTAGGTAATAGGGGTTGTAGTCATTCATAGGGTTAGTAATTAAGTAACTGTTTATATTTGTTATAAGTGAATATAGTTACCAATAAATAAGTGTTGAATAATTTAAAAAAAAATTTCAACACCATTTGAGCAGCTCCTGCTCTCAGAGCAGAGATGATTATGGAAATGCACCATCAGCTGAAGGTTCTGCTCTCCAACAAGAAGGATGAGGAGTGGGCAGTATAACAAAGCCAGCTTCCTGGGGAGAAGAGTGGCTAACACAAGAAGGATAAGAAACAGGAGCTAGCATATGGCCTGGCTCAGTCTTGATGGAAATGATGGAATTGAGTGTAGTGGTTCTGTTATGTTTTTCTTGGTCTTGTGTTTGGCACCAAGAATCAGGAGCAAAGTCCTGTCCTTCATATATAAAGACGGCACAATACCTGCCTGTCAAAGCTCGGACCTAGTTCTAAGTGCCAGGCTTTCTAAATTGGTCCCAGTCCCAAATAGTGTCATGAAACTGAACATGGGACCATGACAAGATTGGTAATGGTAAAAGGTTTCTGAACCCATAATGACTCAGATAAATTCACAATCAAATGCTTAGTATATCCAGTGTGTTTCTGAAGGTTTCATTTGTATTTCCAGAGCCATTTAAACACAACCTTGGGTCTGAACACACAAGATGTGACCACAGTGCCACAGAAGACTGTCTGATGAGCTCAGAACAGTGACGATTGAACTGTTCTGACAGCTCTTTTTTTTTTTTTTTAAATCTTGTAGAAATATGGTCATTTAATGGCAGGGAATAAAGATGTAGCTGATTCTCCTTGTCACTCCTCAGCATGTCAATATCAAATTAGTGTGTATTTGGATTGTGATATCTTAGATTGATTGATTTCAATTTTTTTGTTTGTTTGTTTTTGTTGAAAGCATGAATTTAATTAAACTACAATTGTCTTGGTCAGCATTCTATTACTATGAAGAGGCACTGTGGCCATGGCAGCTCTTGTAAAACAAAGCATTTAACTGGGGCTGGTTTACAGTTTCAGAGGTTTAGTCCATTATCATGGTGGGGAGAATCATTGCTTGCAGGTAGACATGTCATTAGAGGTAGCAGCAAGAAGAGAGAGCAACTGGACTTCTGGCCTGAATCAGGCTCAAAATCCACCCACAAGGACACACTTCCTCCAACAAGGCCACACCTAGTACAACAGGGCCACACCTACTTCAACAAAGCCATACCTCTCAATCCCTTACAAGTATTGTCACTCCTTAATGACTAAGCATACAAATATATGAGCCAATGGGAACCATTGCTATTCAAGCCACCACAATAGTTCTACGAATTTTGATTTGTAATTAGGACTTGTTGTTATTGACTTGTTATTTTCCACCAGCTTCTAAAATGGCCCTAAACATTCTTTGGCATCTCGTACTACAAAACTGTGGAGTATAATTCTTAGTATCCACTAAGCTGCTCTGCTAAGCCTCAAAGCTGTTCTACATTCTGTAGAATCAATCATCCAAGCAAGATTAAATTCTTTATATAAAGGTGGCCACGTGCAATTTATCTCTGTTTGCAAAAGGATTTGTCTTAAATAATGGAGAATTCTATGTGCATGAAAGAATTATTTTAAAGTACATTTTTGTGTGATTTATTACCAGTAACTTTGATTAAAACCACATGATACATAACTGTAGACCCAGGGATGTCTGAATGTCTCTTGGGTAAAAAGGTTTATAATGGAAAATGCTTAAGAAATCCTTTTTATAGTAAATACAAGAAAATACTCGAGTATGCCCACTGTGGCTTCTAATGCTCTGACATTCATATAATGTAACCTTTTTCTTATCATACTGAAAATATCCTTTTACTAGAATTCTAAAAGAATCTATAGCACATGGCTGTTTATTCTATTTTATTCAAAGCAAGAGGATATAATATATATCATCACACATACACACACACATTATGTCTGTGTGTGTTTGTGCATGTGTATTATAAATATGAAGAATAGAGACTTGAAAAATAACTAAAAATAAGACTTGGACTTCAATCTTGTTAAGTGCAGAATCAATAGAGTGTTAGGTCTTTGCAGAGATTCAATTGCACATGGAACAGCTAATGATACTTTTTAAATGTCTGTTGTTTTGATTGAGGATGTCTGAGTAGAGCTCTGCTACATGGTTACCAGATAATGAGTCAGAGGGGAGTACTGTTCTGAAGGAGCAAATGATGGAGATTGGAGAAGATATTCTTCTTTTCATGATCTTGACACACTTTCTCATGCCATCCTGGATTCTGCCCTTGTTTTAGCTGATAGTTAATAAACCTGTAGTGCACAGTGATATACTATGTACTGATAAAATCAGAATAATCAGTTTATACATTGCCTTGAATATTTATCATATTTTGTGTTAGTAACATTGAAAACCATCTCTTCGATTCTCCTGGAAAGATAAGAACAGAGCCCTGCCCTAATCCTCACTCAGGGACAATCACCCTCTTTTTTTGGGGGGGGGGTAGGTAATATTTCTCCAGAAGCAAATTTGGTTTTTTGACAATATATAAAGTGTTATCTTTCAATCTGGTTTAAAGAAGAAATTATTTTGTTATTTTGGAGCTAAACCAGCTTTAGTGTATATATTTTGAGATCTCGAAGGACGATTTGTTTGTATTGAGTGGGCCTTTTGTAAGTAGCTTTTAAACTTAGGTCCTTCCAAATCCTATGTGTGTGTCTCTGCATTCTAATTATTGGGATCAGACACCTGTGGTTCCCATCTGAAGGGATTAAAGATGTGTTCCACCACTCCTGGATCGAAGTTTTTTTCTATTTAGTGCTTGTTTTGTATCAGGCTGACCTTGAGCTCTGAGATCTGCCTGTTTCTGTCTCTAGTGTGTTGGGGTTAAGGGTGTACTCTTCTTGAATGATGGGATTAACGGTGTGTACCCTCACCACCCTGTTCCGTGTAACTCTAGAATTTATAAGTCCACTAACGCTATGGTGCTCCTCCCGTCTCTGCTGAAGTTAAAGGCATGGGTTAACACCACATTTCTCCTGTATTTTACCTTAGCTCCAAGTTTTTTCGACACTTGGAGGTTTATAAAACCAGGTTGAACGGCTGTATCCTTTATTTTATTTACAGTGTTTTAACTTTGTTACCTGCTTTTTTTTAATTAAT
The DNA here is from genome assembly GCA_907164525.1 of Lophiomys imhausi. Taxonomy (NCBI): domain Eukaryota; kingdom Metazoa; phylum Chordata; class Mammalia; order Rodentia; family Muridae; genus Lophiomys; species Lophiomys imhausi. The sequence continues at coordinate 3,644,692 of CAJQZJ010004824.1, forward strand.
AAATTTATTTGTTTGTTGCTACAGGTTACATCCTTAACATATTGTCCTCTTTTCCTGCTTCCCAGCCCCACCCTCCCATGCTCTACCCCCTGACCCTTCCGTCTTGTTCCTCTGGGGTGGAGTGTCCCTGCATAACAGTCTCTCACCACAGATCAGGAGTCATATGAGGGCCAAGAGCCTCTTCATACACCGGGGGCCTACGAGGCAGTACTGCCAGTGAAAGGTGTCTCCTTGCTACAGCGGGAAAACTAAAAAAAAAGACCCACAGACACACAAACCCACAAAAACAAAGAACAACAACAAAAAAAGAGAGGAAAAAGAAAAAAAAAGGAAAAGGAAAAAGAAAAATAAATGAAAAAAAAAGTTTATGTCCGTGTTCCTTTTGGTGTGTTGGTTGTAGTACAGATATCCTGTATGATATAGCTAAAATCCTACTATAAGTGAATAGATGCCGTGTGCATCCTTCTGAGTCTGGGTTAGCTCACTCAGGATGAGCTTCTCTAGATCCATCCATTTGGTTGCAAATTGCATGATTTCATTGTTTCTTATAGCTGAGTAATATTCCATTGTGTAGATGTACCACAGTTTTTTAATCCATTCTTCAGTTGAGGGACATCTGGGTTGTTTCCAGTTTCTAGCTATTAGAAATAAGGCTGCTATGAACATAGATGAGGAGACTTCCCTATGTCTCCGTGAGGTGTCCTTTTGGAACCCAGGGACAACTGGACAACGGAAACCTCAGCAGAAAACAGAA
>CAJQZJ010004824.1:3645845-3683032 GCA_907164525.1 Lophiomys imhausi
GGGGGGAAGAGGGTGGAAGGGTGGGACAGGAAGGGGGAATAGGGAAGGGTTTGTGACTGAGATGTAACTTGAAGAAAAAAAAATAAAGTACTTATATATAAAAAAAAGAAAACCATCTCTTCTAGTTAATTAAGTATACATTGTATTATTCTTAACTAAACCAACTTTACAAGAGAACATCAGAATTGGTTGATTCTAACTGCAATATTGTATTTGTTGATCAAACACCTCCCTACTTTCCCTTGTTCTTCCTCTAGTAACTACTAGTATATTTGAAATTTCTGCCAGACAAATCTTTGTAGATTCCACATAGGAGTTCATGTTGTAGTTGTCTTTCTCTTCTAGGTTTTATTTATTTAACATAGTATTTTCTAGGCTCAACCACATTGCCTTAAGCAGGGTTTCATTGTTTTGATAGCTGAGCAACATCCCACAGGTACACACCCCTCTAATTTCCTTAATCCATTCATTCATTCATTGGTGCGTATTCAGGTTGATTCCATCTTGATCCAAGACTCTGATTACCTTTTCAATAAACAGAGAGCACATGACCTTCTGACACCAATTTCATCTTCTTCAACAAATACCTTTTAAGAAGATGCCAAGGTAGGCAACATCATGACATTGAAGCCTTTTAAAAGGTTGAGTGATTCTAACTTTAGGCTCAATATAGTCAGATACAGTACAGACAGTGTCTAGACTCAGTATGTTGCAGAATTTGATGTATTCTGAAGTTGAGCTATTTTTACCTGCCTGACTCTGTTAGTTTTCAATTTTTATGTTTTTGTAACAAAATGAGAATCCAATCCTGCCTAGAGAAATGGGGCATTCTCACTTTTCCTAGGTTTTAAATGACAGTTTTTCAGGATTACATGAATAATTAGAAATTCGTGAATAATTTTTTCAAATTATTGCAGCTATGATGAGACGATAGAAAACCCTTCTGTCCTCCCTGTTTTTATTAATCTTGTCTCAGAAGAGAGGAGCTATCATGGATACACATTGAGTTACCATTCCAAAGATCCTGGGGACACAATCGCAGTTGCAACTTGCAGGAGTGGAAACTATAGCAAAGGAGGTGCAAGAGCATTGTAAGTTGTACTTTGTAAAATTCCCTAACAGGTAAATAACCACTTTAGAAAAATTCAAGGAACCATTACCTTATAGTAGGCAGCAAACAGGAAGGAAGGGAAATGTGCCTGTCTTCTGCTCTTTCACACTGAACAGTATAGCTTTCATCCACATGATCATGCACACATTTTATTTATTCTTGAAGAAATTTGTAAAAATTCATATATAATCTTTCCTATCTTCAGCGTCAAACATTATATTTCAAAGTTTCCTGCAACAAATATCTTTATTCTGAATGTGGCGCACAGTGGAAGAGAGAAAAGAGGTGCCAGAGGTCACTGAGAGAATGGGTTAGCTAATCTCAGCATTCAGAAACAGTTTAGCCTCAATTGCAAGAACAAAAATAAAAACAGAAAGACCAAGTATTTAATTAAGATGCAAAATCCTATGACAGAAAGATTGTGTTTTGAATTAACCTTTGTTCATATCTCTTGCCGAGGGTGAGAATGATTTTTATTCTTCTAAAATTCAAAGATTTAGGGAAATGAGCAAAGATATGAAGTCAGCCAAAAGTACTGCACCTGTCCTTTCTCTCTTCTATTCTGTTACATGCCTGCACATTTTCTTATATGTAGAGACAGGCAAATCTTGAAGTTTGTGGGTGATTACTCCCACCACAGAGGCCTTAAAGCCCCACTGACAAGACAATACCCTTCACTTCTAGTTACTCCAAGAACCCTGCAGGGAAGAAAGTGAAGCACAGTGAGATAGCAAGCTAATGGGGCTGCTGGGAGGACAGCATTTTATCTTCTCCTAGAGTCTCTTTAAGCCTCAGTCCATGGGGAGCCCTACCCCCCCCCCCGTGAGACTTCTGCATTCATTGTCTGTGGGAGTTTAGTCTACCTGTCACCTTGTAAAATTCCCACACATAGAAATTTGTTGCTGACAAATCTGAGGTAGAGACAACACACTGTTGACATGTGCTCCTAATAAAGATCTGTTAAGAAACACTCATATGATCATACAATGAGCAATTAGCCAAATGCAGTCAGGTTTCACATTATTGAGAAATGTAAATCATAGAAAAATTAAATATTGAAAGCTAATAAGGTGATTGGGAAATCCCTAAGCTTTCCACAATGACACTGTGGATGATAAATACAGTGGTATCAGGACAATAAGAGAAACACCTGCATGTATAAACATAGAGGCAATATCCATAACTAATGGTTGAAAATCTTTTTTTTCTGAGTAATTCAAATTGCACCCAACATTTTTCTTAGGTTCAAAGCTTCCTAAGAAGACAATTGCTAAACCTTTCTAGTTATAGAAGAAACATTCCATAGAGTAGTGTTTTCTTTTTTTTTTAATAATTTATTTTTTATTTCTTCAAGTTACATCTCAATCACAATCCCCTCCCTACTCCCCCCTCCAGTCCCACCCTTCCACCCTCCTCCCCCTCAACCCCCCCGTCTCCTTCCCTTTTCTTTTTTTTTTTCTGCCAGGTTTTAGTTTAAGGTATTTATTTTTCCCCCCAACAGCTCTCCCTTTCAGTCCAAATAATGGTTCTTTTTCTTATAACTATAAATACAATACAAAACAACAGAAATAAATAGGCCACGATTATAAGAGTTATATGGCTTAGCATACATTCCCAATGTCCAGTCCATATGTATTTGGCACCTGACTTTAACATTCTACTATCTAACCATCTCCATGAGTTTAAAGTTCTATATCTAACTCAGCTTTCATACTAACTTGCCTCATAACACCCTAGATGGTGTGCCTTATCAAGCTCCAGTACGAGTGTAAGCTCTTGGGCCTCACATGACGCAAGATCTGAGGGAGTATGATATGTGAGGACCCACCTCATCTGAGGAGAAGGAGAGTAGTGTTTTCTAAAGACACTTAAAATGTTTCCTCTTTTGTAATTCTGGATCACTTTATGGAGTTGAAAGTATCCTGAGAAGAGGACTGGTTCTCCAAAATTAACCAACAAGGAGTATCTAACTCTCACAGCCATAAGTAACCTGACAAGAGGACTAGTTCACTTGAGTTAATTAAGAAGGCATGCTTAACTCTCAGAGCGGTGGTTAAAATCTGTTGTAGATTTGTGACACTTGGTTTTTGTGCAGCAAGAAAGAAGGCGGTATCTTAACTGAAGATTATCTATCAGACTGGCCTGTAGTAGGTCTGTGAAGCATTTTCTTGTTACGGTTGAATTGGGAGGTCCTAGTTGACTCTAGGGCATGCCACTCCTGGCCAGGTCGCCCTTGTGTACACACAAAATCAAGCTGAGCAAGCCATGGGAAGCAAGCCAGTAACCAGCATTTCTCCATGGTCTGCGCTCCATTTTCTGCCTCCTTCCTCAGTTGGGTCCCTCCTTGCCTTCCTTTGGTGATGGAGTATGATTTTAGTACATGGACCATATGAATCCTTTCTTCCCAAGGTGGTATTTTTTTTAAAAAAATCACAGCAATAGAAAGCAAACCAAGACAGAAATTGGTATCCGGTTTGTGGGGAGTATTGTTATGACAGAACTGAACATACTGTGTTTTAATAGAGTGTGTTTAAATGAGTGCTCAAAGCTTAATAGAATGTTCTGTGAGAGCCTGGGAAACGAGTGTGGAGACAAATGCAGTAGACCATGGAGGCGTGGCTTCTGACATTTGAGAGGGAAGTTTGAGAGTCTCCCAACAATAAAATACCCACAGACTTATCTACAGGCCAGTTTGATGGATGACTCCTCTCAATTAAGGCTTCCAACTCAATGTCCAATGTCTTGGATTTACAATCTTTCAGGCTCCAAAGGGCTTGGCCAGTAGCCCTTCTCTGGCTCTGCCATCACAGCTCACATAACTTGTCTGGTAGGTTCAGGTCAGCTCCATTCCATACCTGCTGTCATCCTTGGTGATAATCCTATTATCCTGGCACTTCCAATATGCTGGGGTTCCATTAAAATTAAGGCTAAACCTACAACAATGGCCTCTTCTGGCCTCTTCAGAGACTCTGAACAAGCCTTTGTTTCTTTCCATGACAACTTCAATCCTGCAGCTTTCATACTGTCAAAGCCAAACCACATAGGGGACTGTTGCACACCACCAATTTCATCTTCCTGCATGAGATGCACCCTTTTTCCATCTCAACAACAGCTGCTGTGTTCTGACCCTGAGGAAATAGTGCTCGAAAAATTTCACATCATTGATGCTGGTCTCTTGTTAATCATAGCTGATTTCTCGGCTCCAAATAACCAGCATCAATTGTCCTAGTAAAGCAAAGGTATCACGTCAGGAGTGCTGGTCTGTTGGCAATCATAGCTGATTCTCCAGTCCCACCTGACAAGAAACCTCAATGATGGACTGTCATCAGGATGTATGAGCCAAAAAAATCCTTTCCTCTCCAAGTTGCTTTTGTTCAGAATGCTTTCTTTTTTTACAACAAGAGAAATCAAACTAGAACAGAGGCATACATTTTTGCCTTGCAACCTGAACTAAGTACAACTGGGCATGTTAAGAGTATAATGGCAATTATCATATGAGAATTTGTTGGTCAATAAAATGGCTTTACTAATGGTTAACCAAATTAGCTTGGAATATTGGGATAGCTACAAGGGATTATGGTAGTGCTGGGATTTGAATGAGTATGGCTCCTATAGGCTCATATGTTTAGATACTTAGTCCCCAGTTGGTAGATCCTTTGGGGAAAGATTAGGAGGCATGGTTCTGTTGAAGAGATGTTTTGAGGGGGATGGGCTTTGAGGGTTTCAATAGACTCCTGTGATTCCCAGTTTTCCACCTCTGCCTTGTTGTAAATCAAGATGAGAGCTCTCAGCCATTCCTTTGCCTTGTCATCGTGAACTCTAACCATCTGAAATTGCAATCCAAATAAAAAAAAATTGTTTATATGCTGCTTTTGTCATGGTGTTTTATCACAGGAGTAGAAAAGGAACTAAGACAGCCAGCAACAGTGAAGAGATGTCTCATTTATATCTTTTCATCTATTGGAATGATTATATCATTTCCCTAATTTATATCTTCTCATCTACTGGAATGATTGTATCATTTCCCTAATTTATATCTTCTCATCTACTGGAATGATTGTATCATTTCCCTAATTGTTTGGTTCAACGTATGACCATTTTGCTCCCTACAACTGCACCCGTTCATAGCAGAACAGACGTGCTTCAAGTTGTATTTCTAAACATGATGACAAGTGTTTCTCCTCAACCTATTACCATGCTTTGAGTCTATAAAAAGCATCGTTGACATTTAGGGCTCAAATATGTGAAAATACCCTTTCATCGGAATGAGAACACAGCCTATTAGGTCCTTTGTATCAAGCAATCTAAACACAAATGCTGTGCTTAGGTTATGTTTCTGTCACTTTCCAGGCAGGTTTCTTAGTAACACCAGAGCATCATGACAAGCATGTTGAGTGTGGTCTTTCCACTCTGCTGTGGCCTCTCCTGTGGAATTGACAATGCACAGAACTCATCACTGTCACTATCACAGCATGAGCCGCCCGTTTTTGGCAAAGCCTCTTTCATATGACTGTCAGTTACATCACTCAGTTCTACATGTTCAGAATTCTGATCTTGTATTTTAGGGGGAAATCCACTTGGTTCAGTTGCTTCCTGAGGATTTGTTATTAAATTACTTTCATTGGACTCTAATTGGAAGCCATTGAAGATTTCTAATGTAAATAATTGTATTTTACAGCAAATAAAGTAAAGGTGGCTTGGTTGGGAAATATTGATTATTATCTAATATCTTTGGATTCAAGAACTCTTATTCAGCATTTATTTGTGTGTGCGTGCATGTGTGTGTGTGCGCGTATCTGTAATTACCTTTCCTGTGAGTATAGTTTGTTCTCTTCTTTATATAATAATTCCAGTTTCATGCTATGATCTCACATACAGCATAAGAAAAGAAATCCATGAAAGATATATTATCATTTGTTTACAGATATGCTGAAGATATTCTCTATAATTTATCTATATTAAAGATTTAAGTCTTTGCCAGTAGGCAAGAGGACTCAGAAATATTTGAAAATACTGCCTGGATCTTTTAACCATGATGAGAATTGATCGCACAGTATCAAGTCTTAGAGCATGGAAAAAAATCTATACCTTGAGCATTAACTAGCAATGTATGACCCCGGGAAAATACTTAGAACCCCTGGAGTCTTATTTAATATTTCTATAAAATGTTGAGTCTGTAAAGATCACTGTTTTTTTAAGAATCGATTATTATTTAGACTGAATCAAAGAAATTCAAAGAAAAAATAGGTAGAATTTTGAAACATTTTATTCATTCCTAAAGTAGAACATTTTACTCATATAAAATTTTCTTGGGGAGGAGATAGGATTGAAATGTTTGAAAGGGAGAGAGGAAAGAGTAGTAGAGAGAGAAATGCACTATATATTTGTATGTTCTAATCAGTGAACAAACTTAGTTAATTTAAAAAGGCATTTCAAAGGGAACATGAACATAGACTTTTTTTCCTGTCAATGAGACACTTTGCCCTAGTGGTGCTGCCTTGTAGGCCCCCCCCAGTGTATGAGGAGACTCTTGGCTCTCATATGACTGCTGAACTGGGGCGGGGGACTGTTATGTAGGGATACTCCACTCCAGAGGAGTGGGATGGAAGGGATAGGGGGTAGAGGATGGGAGGCGGGACTGGGAGGGGTGGAAAGAGGACACTGTGATGGAGATATAACCTGAAGTAATAAATAAATATTAAAAAAGATATTTCTATTAAAAAACCTACTAACTGAGAAACATTTCTTTTCTCCATCCAAGATGCCATAAGAAGCTCTCAAGGGCCATGCAGGAGGTTCAGCAGAACAGGCTTAGAACTTGCAGGATGTGGCCCACTGGTTAGCACAATCATAATGGATCTGCCTTGGGGAGGCAGAGCTCCTAGAACTATGTGTCCTGAGGACATTATGATGTTATGGAGATTTGCTCTGCTTGCTGCCCTCACATCAAGTCCCACCCAATCTCTAAGTTGTAAGAAAACTCTAAAGGAGCTTTCAGCCCTGCACTGGGCAGTGTCATTGGCACTTATAATAATAGTTATTGATCTTTTTCAAGCACTGCTGCTGGAGTAGATTAATGATTCAACCACTACTCTCAGAAAGAACTTAGACATGTAGATTGTTAGCAGTGATCACTACTCTTAGAAAGAATTTGGAGAAATTGATTGTTAGTGAAGTTAGGTTAAGATGTTTTTATTAGTAACTCTGATGTAGAAAATCTCAGGGATCGATTTGAAGTTCAGAAAGGCACACTGTCAGTAACTGAGTGAGGAATATCTTTTTGAGGTAAGGGAACAAGGACAATAGCAGCCCGACCAGCCCTGATGTGACTCTCTTGCTGAAGGTGGCCGGATGATCAATGTGATGATTAATTTCTTGCGCCCATTTTTTCCCCTCAGCTTCCTGATATAATTGAATAAATATTATTAGTGAGTAGATGTGCATCTTGAGGATTTAAAGTAGAAATTACTTATTATTCTCTTAAGATTTTTATAGAGTGCCTTAAAGATAAATAATAAAGATAGATCCTATATAAAGGATAAAGATCCTTTCTTTGTAACTGCAATTTGCTGCCTGCCAGTAAAGAGAAACTGACTGAAAAAAATTACCTTGCTTGCTTACACTTTGTTAATTTATAATAAGTTGCTTAGTTAAAAATATATGTGGACTTTTGAGAATAATTTGTTTTTTCACCCATGATTTGTAAAACATTTGAACATGTGAGGGTATTGGAGAATATGAGTTTTTTTCTTATGTATACTCATTGTAATCACTCACTCAAAGAATATTAGAATGTAATCATATTGTGATTTTTGTACATCTTGAAAGATTTTCCTAGGATATATAAAATGTAGGGAAATAGAATAAAGTAGTTAGAGCTTTGCTCCATCCACTGTCCACCAGACTGATAAGTCTATATGTGAGGTAGTTTGAGCTATACTCCATCCACCAAATAGATGTGTATGTGTGTATATGTAAGGTGATTGGAACTTTTCTCCATTCTCCTACTGTGTGAATGTGTATATATCTGTCTGTCTGGCCATCTGTCTGCCCATCTTTCTGTCTGTCTGTATGTATGTATGCGTGAAGGTGTTGGAGCTTGCTGGTTGGAATTCGTTTTATCCACCAAGTGTGTGTCTGCTTTACATCATCACCAGTCCCACATTCCCTCCTTGGATCGCTGAACATATTGTTGGAGCTGGTCTTCAACAAGAAGCATTGGATGAATGACCAAGGGGTGTTGCAAACACAAAGGGGGCATGGTCCAGGAGAATTCATTGCACAGCAGTACTCAGTTTGATGGAGCTATGTATCCTGAAACCTAAGAATCATTTGCCAGAGGAAAAAGACAAACAATGGATGTGGAAGCCAACCGTGGGATTTAGTGTGTTGATGACAACAATATGCCTATATAAGATAGGTGTAGCAGTGTCTGGGTTTAGATCTACCTACATTCTTAATGTACACTCACATTTGTCCAATGCCAGGAAGGTTGTTCACCAGCATAGATAAAGCATAAGGTTTAGTAATATGGTAGGCATAAGGCTGGAGAGTATTAGACCACAGTTCAGACTTGATGCTGGACAGCTCCACTAGGCCAAAGTGAAGGTTGTACCCGAGGTGGGCAGGGAGGGGTCCTCCATAACATACCAAGAACTTTCTGTGATGCAGATTTACCCATAGAATCCATAATTTCTGTGTTCTTGACTTTTAAAATCCAAGTGCCTGACATGTACCAAATGTCCAATAGAAGCTTATAAAAGAAAAAAAAGCAATTTATATATTTTAAGAAAACAGTACAAATTTATTATTAATCAAAACCAAAGAAGTAAATAATATTTGATATTCTGAATATTTTGCTTTGTTTATAAACATTATAAATTAAATATTTTACCTGAAAAAACAAACATAAATTTTACTGATAAATAAGAAAGCTTTTTAATATTTATTGGATTATTTGTAGGGAATTTTATATTTACAATAAGGAGTTCACTGCTATTGAGTGTTACTTTTGATGTTTGGTGCAAAATTATGATATGATACATTATTAATGAAATAAGTAAACAAATCTCTTTTATAGTGTGACTTTTTTCAAAATCATCTTACTCTGACAAGTGCTGATAAGTATGTGAACAAGCTACCTTAGTGAATCATTGTGGGAAAGATGGGATGTATAATAAATAAAACCTAATGAAAATACACTGTTGGCAAGGCAAGATGGCAACGATCAATTTGGACAAATTCTGATTGTCAGGAAGACCAATTGGACAACTGCTGAGATAAACTCCTGCAGGATGGCAGTTTGTGAGGTGCGAGCCTATCTGGGCTTGCCCATCAAGGCCAGGGACAATAAAAAACTTCATCTTGGAAATATGAACACTGGAGGATCCAAATCATGGACAAGGGACATGGAGGGCTTCCCACAGAGACTGCACTCTCTGCCACAGTGGAAGTGACAGCTGCATCCTTTCAAGATGCCAACTTGAGGTTTCAACCTCCAAACAGAGGACTTCCTCAGTGCATATTGGATCCTTGCAGGATGCCAGCTGGAGGTTTCAACCTCCAAACAGAGGAGTTTCTCAGTTTTCAGTAGTGGCAGCATCTGTGCAAGTGTTTGGACACACAGGAGACCAGCAGAGCCACTACAGTAAGATAGAGGGCGATTCTCTCTGGGATATTCAGTATGGCAGCATCTGGCTGACCTGTAACTGCAGGATCCAGCTGGCAGGTGCTGAGCTTCCCTGAGCCCAAGTACACTGTGGGCAGGATATAGAATACAGATTGAAACTTCCTTTCCCACTCTCCCACCCTGCCCCCCTGCCTGACTAAAGGGAGTCTGGTGGAAGACCCTGCCAACCCAGGTAGGTTGCTCTGGAACACTGCAGTTAAAGCAGGGAGGCCCCTGAGACATGCTGAGTGAACTCCATATTGGAACTCTCTGCCTGTGCTCACTTCAGCAGGGCACTCAATTTACAGCCTCAGTCTAGTGGATCTGGATCTCCACCTAGAGAAGTGAAATGGTCCTGGCGTGGGGCATGCTACCCAAGGGGGAAGGTGACACCCAACAGAGAGGCACAAACTGATCCTGGGACCCCCCCCCCCAAGTGTAGCTTGGGAGGACCTTACCCACATTCCTGACACCCTAGCTACAGTGTTAGAAGCCCTGCTGAACCAGTCAGGTTGCACTGGAACACAGTGCCTCTGACAGGGAAAAGGCCACTGAGATCCCCCTGAGCCAAGTGCTGGAGATGCTTTGTGAACTCACTGCCCACACCTACTGTGGGAGGGATCTCAGTCTACTGCCTCAGTTTACAGTATCTAGATCTCGGTCTGGAGCAGTAAAGAAGTTCTGAACTATTGCCTGAGGCCCAGGCAGGTGGGCTGCATTGACCCAAAGAACTTCTGACTGAGAGGCACTGGTTGATCCTGAAACCCCCCAGAGAAGAGTGTGGAAGGACCACAACCACAGTCCTGACACCCTAGCTACAGGGAAACTGTCAGAAGCCACACTGGTGCTGGCAGGCTACACTGGATCACAGTAATTCTGGCTAGGAAAAGGCAGCTGAGCATCCCTGAATCCAAGCACTGTGGACAGGGCAAAATTCCACATCAGATCTCCCTGCCTGCACCTGCCTTGCCCCTCAGCTGAATATGCAGGCTACAACACAGAGAGCTCTGACTCGAGAGCAGTGAAACAACCCCAAACAATTGTTCATTGCCTGGGTGACATGGGCTGTACCAGATAACAGTGCTTCTGTCTATAAGGCACACCATATTGAAGCTGAGAGCCCCCTGAGAGCAGCTTGGAAGGACCACAACCAAAGTCCCGATGCATAAGCTGCAGGGAAACTGCAGCTCCAGCATACAGTCTGTGGTCTGCAAACCCATACCAATATCACTAAGAAAACCAGTTGGATCTCAGGAACTTGAAGGCAGGAGAACACATCCCACCACAACCTCTGACCTGAGTTCCCAATTGGGACACAATAGGAAGGGTTGAGCTCTGGGAGACACATTGAGAGCCAGGCCACATACAAGGCCCAATCCAGCCTGTGGAGAGCTCCAGATCAAGATATACAGCTTCTTCACAAAAGCTCCCTTCTTAGCAGCAAGCCCAGAAGGCACCAGGAACAAACAGCTAAGAACAACCAGATGGTTAAAGGCCAGTGAAAGAACAGAACTGACAAAAGTCAGGGAAATATGACTCCAACATTATTCAGCTATGCTAGTACAGCAAGTCCTGACCATCCCAACACAGCTGAAACACATGAAAATGATGACAAATCTATACTTTGGAAAGTGATAGAGTCCTTACAAGAAGAAATTAAATCTCTGAAAGAATTTAAAGAATCTTCATTTTTACAGATGAAAGCAATGGAAAATACCAGTAGAGATCTCTAAGCCAATGCAGCCAACATGAACGGGAAAGAGACAAGGCAATGAAAGATTTGAAAGATTTGCAGACAAAGGCAAGCAAGTTAGAGCAGGAAACATATAAAATGAGTAAAATTGTTCAAGACTTGAAATTGGAAGTGGAAGCAAAAAAAAAAAAACAAGTAGAGACAATCCTGGAGGTGGAAAATCAAGGGAAGAGAACAGGAGCTGCAGATATGAGTATCAAAAATAGGATATAAGAGATGGAAGACAGAATCTCAGGCTTGGAAGATTCGATTGAAGAAATCAGGACAACAACAAAAGAGAATAAGAAATCCAAAAAGTTCTCACCCACAACATCCAAGAAATCAAGGACTCAATGAAAGGATGGAACCTAAGAATTATAGGCATAGAGGAAAGAGAAGACTTCTGACTCCAAGGTCCAGAAAACATCTTCAACAAAATCATAGAAGAAAACTTCCCAGACTTAAAGAAAGAGATATCAGTAAAATTCCAAGAGGCATAGAGAACCCCAAAGAGATTATACCAGAAAAAAATTCCTCTGGCCACATAATAATTGAAACTCCAAATGTACAGAACAAAGAAAAAATATTAAAAGCTGTAAGAGAAAAAGGTCAAGTAACATATAATGGAAGACCCAATGGAACTAAACGTGACTTCTCCTCAGAAACTTTAAAAGCCAGAAGGGCCTGGGCAGATGTCATACAAGCCCTAAGAGAACATAGGTGCCTGGCCAGACTACTATACCCAGTAAAACTCTCTATCAACATAGATGGAGAAAACAAAATACTCCATGACAAAGCCAAATATAAACAGTATCTACGTATAAATCTAGCCCTACAAAAGATGCTAGAAGGAAAATTCTAATCCAGAGAAGATAACTATATCCATGAAAATAGAGGAAGCAAAAAACTACAGCTAAACCAAAAGAAACACACAACCACCAACTACATCAAACTAACAGGAAGTAACAACCTTGGTCATTAATATTCATCAACAGAAATGAAATCTACTACACAATAAAAAGACATAGGCTTACAGAATGGATCCAAAACAAGACCCACCAAACACAAAAGAAACACATCTCACTAACAAAGATAGACGCTACCTCAGGGTAAGTGGCTGGGAAAAGGTTTCCAAGCAAATGGGCCCAGGAAGCAAGCTGGAGTAGCTATTTTAATGTAAAGTAAAATAGACTTTCAACTGAAGTTAATCAAAAAAAGATATGGAAGGGCAACATATACTTGTTTTTTTTTATTTAAATATTTTATTTTTTTTCTTCAAGTTACATCTCAGTCACAAACCCCTCCCTATTCCCCCTTCCAATCCCGCCCTTCCAACCTCTTCCCCCCAGAAGTATCCCCTTTCAGTCCAACAGATGGTTCCTTCTCTTATAACAGTAAGTATTATACAAAACAACAGATATGAATATGCCACATTTATGAGAGTTAAATGGCCCAGTATACCTTCCCAATGTCCAGTTTATACATATTTGGCCCCTGACTTTAACATTCTACTATCTAACCATCTCCATGAGTTTAAAGGTCTATATCTGCCTCAACATTCATACTAACTTGCAACACACTTTTAAGAGTATCTTCTTAGATCTATAATACCCTCTTGATTCCTAAACAATTCAAAATTTAACTATGAGACTCTAGCTGTCTATTCTTCAACCACCTCAGAGACCTGAGAGGGATAAATATATCTGCTTACATAGGAAGTGCAGGGCCTGCAGCTTCCAAAACTAAGAAAGGACATACCAATGACTGCCTGGACAGTTCCCATTTTCTCTCCATACATTCCTGCATCAGTCTTCAGCATTTGGGTCCTGTTTCTATGACAGACATTTGTTGTAGAGCAGGGATTATGAAGGACTTACCTACCCTGTCTTGGCAGAGTTAGGCTGTCGACTTCCCTGCTACCAAGTTTTGTCCTTTTTGGACAGCAGTCTGTCTGCAGTTGGTGCAAGGGGTTTTTTTCATGCCAAGAGATAGGCTTGCCACTAATTCAACCATCTTACAGTGGAGGTTCTTCGATGCTTATCTTCTACTTGGAGTAGAATAGGGGGTGTAGTCAGGCGCTGATATGTCCCGATATCAAAAAAAAAAAGAAAATCTTGATTTAAGATAACATCTTTGAATGCCATATTCTGCAGATCTCTTGGGGTTTTTGAAGATGCCCTTTCCATCTCCTGTATTTAGATAAGCAAATGTTGCTTGTCTCTTAGCAACTTGATTACTGGGTAGTTTAGAGAATATCTGTGATAGACTGTCATAGTAGCTAACAAAGTGACATGTTTGCATGACTAGGAGTTTGTTTTACTTAACTATCCTAGACCGTTTTAGACGTTTGGTATCAAGAGGCCAGAGCTTCACATTTTATTTTTAAGTATCTCTAGGTATGATACCATTGGGAAGCATTATCTTTAAATTTGTATCAATATACAAAGATCTATTCAATTGTGGTTAAATATACTCTTAATTATGTATCAATATACCAAGATCAATGCCTATGTAGCCCAATACAATCTTAATATTACGTCCATATACAAGGTTCAATACCATTGTGGCCAACTATAATCTTAATTTTGTATCAATATGCAAAGATCAATACCGATGTAATCCAATACAATCTTATTTTTGCACAATAAACAATGGTCAATACCACTTTAGCCAAATAAACTACTAATTTTGTATCAATATACAAAGGTATAAGGGCATATTCAATAATCTGCCCCTTCTTCTTGGACCTTCCTGTGCTATGTCTATATCTCATTTTTCTCAAGCCTATGCACTCCTACATAGGAGAGGAAGAAGGATACAGAAGAGGAAAAGTAGGAAGTCCCTGGGGCTAACCTCCAAAACCCATTAAACAGGACCATTTATCAGCTTGTAATCTCTTCCCCTAAATATCGGAGTTTTCAGTTATCCTTCAAATAACCAAAAAGAAGGGCCGAGAAACACCTTCCCCACCCTCTGGGCATGGGACGTCGCTCTCTTAAAGTGATTTCCTGCTGATTTGGGTCGTAGTAGGCCTGTTTGGGGCTCGAACCCAAATGGAAAAAATGGTTAAAAATGTTAGTTCACTCCTTTTATGTTCAGTCCTTCTGTTCTCAGCTGTTTAGATGACCTAAAGGGTTTGTAGGCAGAAGCTGATCTTGCAGGCTTCACTGAGGTTCCTGCCGGGGCATTGTGTAGAGCTGAATGGTCCCAGCGACATTGGATTGCCGTGGTGGTTGCAGGCCCCCGATGGAGACAGCTATTGAGGAAATCTGCCAGGCAGAATCAACTGGGTCACTCGTCCTCCTTGGTGCCTGATTCTGCTCTCTGCTGAGGTTTCCGCTGTCCAGCCATCCCCGGGCTCCCCTAATGGATGCTTCGATTCTCCTGGAAAGATAAGAACAGAGCCCTGCCCCAATCCCAACCCTAGGACAATTGCCCTCTTTTTTTTTTGGGGGGGGAGGGCTAGGTAGTACTTCTCCTGAAGCAAATTTGGCCTTCCGACAACATACAAAGCATTATCTTTCAATCCGGGTTAAAGAAGAAATCATTCTGTCACCTTGGAGCTAAACCAGCTCTAGTGTATATATTTTGAGATCCCAAAGGACAATCTGCCTGCATCGAGAAGGCCTTTTGTAAGTAGCCTCCAAACCTAGGTCCCTCCAAATCCCATGTGTGTGTCTCTGAACTCTAATTATTGGGATCAGAGACCTGTGTTTCCCATCTGAAGGGATCAAAGATGTGTTCCACCACTCCTGGATCGAAGTCTCTCTCTATTTAGAGTTTGCCCTGCATCAGGCTGACCCTGAGCTCCGGGATCTGCCCGTTTCTGTCTCCAGTGTGCTGGGAGCTGGGACCAAGGGTGTAATCTTCTTGAATGGTGGGACCAAGAGTATGCACCCTCACCACCCCGCTCCGTATGACTCCAGAATACATAAGACCACCAACTCTATGGTGCTCCCCCCCCCCCGTCTCCACTGAAGTCAAAGGCATGGGCCAATACCACAATTCTCTTGTATTTTACCTTAGCTCCACCTCTTCTCTACACCTGGAGGTCTGCAAAACCAGGCCGAACGGCTGTATCCTCTATTCCATTCACAGTGTTTCAGCCCTGCCACCTGCCCTTTTTTTTTTTTTTTTTAGTTAATAAATTTGTTTGTTGCTTCAGGTTACATCCTTATCATATTGTCCTCTTTTCCCGCTTCCCAGCCCCACCCTCCCATGCTCTTCCCCCTGACCCTTCCGTCTTGTTCCTCTGGGGTGGAGTGTCCCTGCCTAACAGTCTCTCACCACAGATCAGGAGTCATATGAGGGCCAAGAGCCTCTTCATTCACCGGGGGCCTACGAGGCAGTACTGCCAGTGAAAGGTGTCTCCTTGCTACTGGGGGAATACTAAAAAAAAGACCAACAAACACACAAACCCACTAAAACAAAGAATATCAACAAAAAAAGAGAGGAAAAAGAGAAGGAAAAAGGAAAAAGAAAAAAGAAAAAAAGAAGGAAAAAGAAAAAGATAAAAAAAATTAAAAAAAAATTATGTCCATGTTCCTTTTGGTGTGTTGGTTGTAGTACAGATATCCGTACGATATAGTTAAAATCCTACTATAAGTGAATAGATGCCATGTGCATCCTTCTGAGACTGGGTTAGCTCACTCAGGATGAGCTCCTCTAGATCCATCCATTTGGTTGCAAATTGCATGATTTCATTGTTTCTGATAGCTGAGTAATATTCCATTGTATAGATGTACCACAATTTTTTAATCCATTCTTCAGTTGAGGGACATCTGGGTTGTTTCCAATTTCTAGCTATTACAAATAAGGCTGCTATGAACATAGATGAGGAGACTTCCCTATGTCTCCGTGAGAGGTCCTTTGGGTGTATACCCAGAAGTGGTATGGCTGGGTCCTGAGGCAAGGTTATTCCTAGATTTCTAAGATATCACCAGCCAGACCTCCATAGTGGTTGCACAAGACTGCACTCCCACCAGCAATGGAGTATGGTTCCCCTTTCTCCACACCCTCGCCAGCATGCACTATCATATGAGATCTTTATCTTAGCCATTCTAACAGGTGTTAGGTGGAATCTCAGGGTCGTCTTGAGTTGCATTTCTCTGATGATTAAGGATGTTGAACATGTCTTCAGGTGTCTCTCAGCCCTTAGGGATTCCTCCTTTGTGAATTCTCTATTTAGCTCCGTCTCCCATTTTTTGATTGGATTATTTGGTTTCTTGGCATTTAGTTTCTTGAGTTCTTTGTAGATTTTAGATAATAGCCCTCTATCAGATGTGGGGTTGGTGAAGATTTTCTCCCAGTCTGTTGGTTGCCGTTTTGTTCGAATGACAGTGTCCTTTGCCTTACAGAAGCTTTTCAGTTTCATGAGGTCCCATTTATTGATTGTTGATCTCAGATCCTGAGCTGTTGGTGTTCTGTTCAGGAAGTTGTCACCTGTGCCAATGAGTTCGAGGGTTTCTCCTACTTTTTCTTCTAGTATCTTTAGTATGGCCGGCCTTATGTTAAGGTCTTTGATCCACTTGGAATTAAGTTTTGTACAAGGTGATAGTCATGGGTCTAATTTCATTCTTTTGCAAGTGGACATCCAGTTGGACCAGCACAATTTGTTGAAGATGCTGTCCTTCTTCCATTGTGCGGTTTTGGCTTCTTTGTCAAAGATTAGTTGGCCATAGGTGTGTGGGTCCATGTTTGGGTCTTCAATTCGATTCCATTGATCCACTGGTCTGTTTCTATACCAGTACCATGCTGTTCTTATTAGTGTTGCTCTGTAGTGCAGCTTGAAATCTGGAATGGTGATACCTCCAGATGTTTTTTCATTGTACAGGAGTGATTTAGCTATTCTGGGCTTTTTGTTGTTCCATATGAAGTTGAGAATAGCTTTTTCAAGGTCTATAAAGAATTGTGTTGGTATTTTGATAGGAATTGCATTAAATCTATATATTGCTTTTGGTAGGATAGCCATTTTTATTATGTTGATCTTACCTATCCATGAGCATGGGAGATCTTTCCATCTTCTAAAGGCCTCTTCCATTTCTTTCTTCAGGGGCTTGAAGTTCTTGTTATATAGGTCCGTTACATGCTTGGTTAGAGTTACCCCCAGGTATTTTATGTTGTTTGTGGCTCTTGTGAAGGGGGTTGTTTCCCTTATTTCTTTCTCGGTATATTTGTTTGTTGTATAAAGAAGGGCTCCTGATTTTTTTGAGTTAATTTTGTATCCAGCCACCTTGCTGAAGTTGTTTATCAGCTGTAAGAGTTCTTTGGTGGAGTTTTTGGGGTCGCTTATGTATACTAACATATCATCTGCGAATAGGGATAATTTCACTTCTTCATTTCCAATTTTTATCCCTTTGATCTCCTTTAGTTGTCTTATTGCTCTAGCAAGGACTTCAAGTACTATATTGAAGAGATATGGTGAAAGTGGACATCCTTGTCTTGTCCCTGAGTTTAGAGGAAATGCTTCAAGCTTCTCTCCATTTATTTTGATGTGGCTACTGGCTTGCTGTATATTGCCTTTATTATTTCTAGGTATGGTCCTTGTTTGCCCGTTCTCTCCATAACTTTTAGCATGAAGGGGTGTTGGATTTTGTCAAATGCTTTTTCTGCATCTAGCGAGATTATCATGTGCTTTTTTCTTTCATCTTGTTTATGTGGTGAATTACATTGATAGACTTTCACATATTGAACCATCCCTGCATTCCAGGGATGAAGCCTACTTGATCATGGTGTATGATACTTTTGATGTGTTCTTGAATTCGGTTTGCTAGTATTTTATTAAGTATTTTTGCATCTATGTTCATGAGGGAGTTTGGTCTGAAGTTCTCTTTCTTTGTTGAGTCTTTGTGTGGTTTAGGAATCAGAATGACAGTGGCCTCATAGAATGAGTTTGGCAGTGTTCTTTCTGTTTCTATGTGGTGGAAGAGTTTGAAAAATAATGGTGTTAGTTCCTCTTTGAAGATCCTGTAGAATTCCGTGCTAAAGCCATCTGGCCCTGGGCTTTTTTTGGTTGGGAGATTATTAATGACTGTTTCTATTTCCTTGGGTGTTATTGGGCTGTTTAAGCTGTTAATCTGATTTTGATTTAGTTTTGGTAGGTGGAATTTATCGAGGAAATTGTCCATTTCGCTTAGGTTTTCAAATTTAGTGGAATATAGATTTTTAAAGTAATGCCCGAATATTTTCTGGATCTCCTCAATGTCTGTTGTTATTTCTCCCTTTTCATTTCTGATTTTGTTGATTTGTGTTCTTTCCCTTTGCCTTTTAGTTAATTTGGCTAGGGGTCTGTCTATTTTGTTGATTTTCTCAAAGAACCAACTCTTGGTTTCATTGATTCTTTGTATAGTTCTTTTTGATTCTAAGTTGTTGATTTCAGCCCTAAGTTTGATGATTTCCTGCCTTCCTCTCTTCTTGGGAGTGTTTGTTTCTTTTTTTTTCCAATTCACCCAGCTTAGCTGTTAGTTCACTAATATGAGCTGTCACAATTGTCTTTTTGAAAGCACTTAGTGCTATGAACTTTCCTCGTAGCATAGCTTTCAATGTATCCCATAGGTTTGGGTATGTTGTGTCTTCATTGTCGTTGGATTTTAAGAAGTCTTTGATTTCCTTCTTTATTTCTTCCCTGACCCAGTGGTCATCCAGTAAGGAGCTGTTCAATTTCCATGTGTGTGTAGGCTTTCTGTTGATTCTTTTGCTGTTGAAGACCAGCTTTATTCCGTGGTGGTCAGGTGCCTCTCCAAATGGGAGTTCCCGAATCCCGGGTTTAGTGGCTTCCATGTCTGTGAGAGATGGGGAGAGAGCCTTACCCTGGGACTTTTAACAGTCCCTTGGGAGCTGTGAGTGTTCCCGGGGTGGTCTAGCCCCTCCGGTTTTTGCACAGTGCCCAATAACTCTGTGTTTTTTATGGCTCTTTTTTTCCCCCGCGTTCAAAATGCGTCAGTGTAGGTCGCTGCCATCTTCTTCCCCCACCATATACTTGTTAAGGGAAAAAATTATCAAGATGACATCTCAATACTGAATATCTACAGCCCAAATACAATGTCATCCACATTTGTAAAAGAAACTCTTCTAAAGCTTAAATGTCACATGGATCCATACACATTAGTAGTGGGAGACTTCAACACCCCACTCACAACAATGGACAGGTCATTGAGACAGAAACCAAATAGAGAAATAATAAGTCTAACAGAGGTTATGAACCAAATGGACCTAAAGATATCTACAGAACTTTTCACCCAAACACAAAAGAATAAACCTTCTTTTCAGCACCACACAGAACCTCCCCCAAAATCGACCATATAGTCGGACACAATGCAAACCTCAACAGATACAAGAAAATTGAAATAACCCCTTGTATCTTATCAGACAACCATGTATTAATGCTGGACTTCAACAACAACAGAAATAACAGAAAGCCTCCACCTTCATGGAAACTGAACAACTATCTACTGAATGATGACTGGGTCAAGGAAGAAATAAAGAGGGAAATGAAAGACTGCTTAAAACCCAGTGACAATGAAGGAAAACATACCCAAACCTATGAGAACAATGAAAGGAGTGCTATGAGGAAAGTTGATAGCACTAAGTGCCTTCAAATAGAAAACTGTGACAGCCCATATTATCAAATTAACAGCAGTACTCGAAGAACTGGAAAAGAAAGAAACAAATACTATGAAGAGGAGCAGAAGGCAGGATATCATCAAACTTAGGTCTGAAATTAACAACTTAGAAAAAAAAAAGAACAATACAAAGAATTAACGAAACCAAGAGTTGGTTCTTAAGAAAATCAACAAAATAGACAAACCCTTAGCCAAATTAACTAAAAGGCAGAGGGAAAAAGACCCAAATCAACAAAATTGGACATGAAAAGGGAGAACTAACAACAGACATTGAGGAAATCCAGAGAATCTTTAGGTTCTACTTTAAAAATCTATACTCCATCAAATTTGAAAACCTAAGTGAAATGGACACTTTCTTGATAGAGTCCATTTACCCAAGTTAAATCAAGATCAGGTTACCAGACTAAACAGTCCTATAATTCCTAAGAAAATAAAAAAAGTCATTAAAAGTCTCCCAACCAAAAACTTCCAAGACCAGATATTTTCAGCACAGAATTCTACCAGACCTTCAAAGAAGAGCTAATACCAATACTCTTCAATCTCTTTCACAAAACAGAATCAGAAGGAACACCATCAAACTCATTCTATGAGGCCACAGTCACCCTGATTCCTAAACCACACAATGACCCAACAAAGAAAGAGAATTTTGGACCAATTTCCCTCCTGAATATAGATGCAAAAATACTTAATAAAATACTGGCAAACCAAATCCAAGAACACACCAAAAGTATCATACACCATGATTAAGTAGGCTTCATCTCAGGATCACAGGGATGGATCATCATTTGAAAATCTATTAATGTAATTTACGATATAAACAAGCTGAAATAAAAAAAAACCCACATGATTATCTTGTTAGAGGCTGAAAGAGAATTTGACAAAGTCCAACACCCCTACATGGTAAAAGTCATGGAGAGAACTGGTATACAAGGTCCATACCCAGAAATAATAAAGGGAATATACAACAAGCTAGTAACCAGCATCAAACTAAATGGAGAGGAATTTAAAACATTACATCTAAACTCAGGAACAAGGCAAGGATGCCCACTCACCTCATATTTCTTCAACATAGTACTTGAAGTTCTTGCTAGAGCAATTAGACAACTAAAGAAGATCAAGGGGATACAAATTAGAAACGAAGAAGTCAAAGTATCCCTATTTGCAGATGATATGATAGTATACATAAGTGACCCCAAATATTCCATTAGAGAACTCCTACCACTGATAAATACCTTCAGCAAGGTGGTTGGATACAAAATTAATTCAAAAAATAGGAACCCCTTCTTTATACAAAACATAAATGGACTGAGAAAGAAATTAGGGAAACAATACCCTTCACAATAGCCGCAAACAATATAAAATACCTGTGGCTAATTCTAACCATGCAAGGGAAAGACCAGTATGACAAGAACTTCAAGTCCTTGAAGAAAGAAATTGAAGGGGACATCATAAGATGGAAAGATCTTCCATAGGTTAGGATTAACATAATAAAAATGGCCATCCTGCCAAAAGCAATATGAATATTTAATGCTATTCCTATCAAAATACCAACACAGTTATCTATAGACCTGGAAAAAAAAAACAATTCCCAACTTCAGATGGAATAACAAAAAATCCAGAATAGCTAAATCAACCTTGTACAAAAAAAAAAAAAAATCATGAGGTATCACAGAGCAATAGTAATAAAAACAGCATGGTACTGGTATAGAAACAGACCAGTGGATCAATGGAATCAAATAGAGGACCCACAAACGAACCCACACACCTATGTCACTTAATTTTCGACAAAGAAGCCAAAACTGTAATGGAAAAAGGACAGCATCTTCAACAAATGGTGCTGGTCTAACTGGATGTGGACATGTAAAAGAATGAAATTAGTCCCATATGTATCACCTTGCACAAAACTTAAGTCCAAATGGATCAAAGACCTTAATATAAAGTCTGACACACTAAATCTAATAGAAGAGAAAGTGGGGAAGAGCCTCTAACTCATTTGCACAGATGACAACTTCCTGAACTGAACACCAACAGCTCAGGCTCTAAGACCAATAATCAATAAATGGGACCTCATGAAGCTAACAAGCTTCTGTAAGGCAAAGGACGCTGTCATTCAAACAAAAAATGGCAACCTACAGATTGGGAAAAGATCTTTACCAATCCCACTTCCAACAGAGGGCTAGTATTCATAATTTATAAAGAACTCAAGAAATTAGATACCAAGAAACTAAATAATCCAATCAAAAAATGTGATTCCTCACCAAACCACAAGGACATATCCTCATCTATGTTCATAGCAGCCTTTTTTGTAATAGCTAGAAACTGGAAACAACTCAGATGTCCCTCAACCGACGAATGGATAAAAAAATTGTGGTAAATTACACAATGGAATACTATTCAACTATCAGAAACAAGGAAATCATGCAATTTGCAGCCAAATGTATGGAACTAGAAAAGCTCATCCTGAGTGAGCTAACCCAGACTCAGAAAGATGCATATGGCATCTATTGTCTTATAATTGGATTTTAGCCATATAGTACAGGATATCTATCCTATAACCAACACAACAAAAGGATCTGGAACATAGACTTTGTTACCTATTAATGGGACAATTCACCCTAGGGGTGCTACCATGTAGGCCTCCAGTGCAAGAGGAAGCTCTTAGCCCTCATATGACTGTTGAACTGAGAGGGGTTGATATGTAGGGACACTCCACTTTACAGGAGTGGGATGGGTGGGAGAGGGAGAAGAGGGTGAGATGGTGGAACCGGGAGGGGTGGAAAGAAGGTACTATGATGGAGATGTAACTTGATGTAATAAATAAACACTATAATAAACAAAAAATATTATGTAATACAGGCCACAGTTTGTTAAAATCCACCAGGTGTCTGTGTGCTCACTTATAAAGGCAGGTTAAGGATGTTCATTGCCAACCAATTAATGATAATCTAAATATTGTAAATAATTTAATTATTTACTTTTACAGAATGGTGTACTTTTTAATAAAATAATTTTAATAAATAGCACTGATAATTTTTTTGTAAAATGCACCAAAGTATCTGAAGTTATATGTATTATTATTATCATTTAAAATATGAAATTTCATTCATCTTTTAACTTTGGCATATGTAGCTCACAGGATACCCAGCTATGTGTAAGCCTATTGATGACTTTTCTTTCTGTGCAGTCTGCCTATCACCTCTGGTGCTGTGAGACATAGCCAACAAAGAAGACATTTTCTGGTCAGTAAAGACCTGATTTGTCCTTTCCTTTGATCAAATTATGAGGTGTCTTTAGCTGTATGGTCTTTCCATCAAGTTTGGAGGTACAGTGGGCTAAGTAAAACCAATGACAATGGACTATAATGTTGAGATACTTCTGAAAATCAACTCAGGGGAACATATCCCATACATGATACTGGGCATTTTATTTGTCACACACACACACACACACACACACACACACGAGCTTATAAAATTCATTAGGTTTATATAGGTTTATTCAAGCATTCTTAGTGTCCTGTCCCTCCCTCACCAATACAAGTCCATAGGTACAACAATGACGTGAGTGTTTGGAGGTAACATAAGTAACATTGTTTTCTGGTTGGACTTAAGGCCTGCTCCATTGGGGGTGGTGCTGTTCTGTAAACCTCACCAAGAGTGTATGGTTAGAGAGCCCATAGGACCAAGGCTGAGTCTATGACTATTGCATTGGTAGATGAACATACTATCAAACTGCATTCTCAGCTTTAACTTCTTTTTTATATTTATATGTTTATTTATTAATTCAAGTTACATCTCCATCACAGCCCACTCCCTCCATCCCTCCACCTTCCATCCTACCACCCTCTAGCACCTCTCTCACCAGTCTTACTGCTCTGGTGTGAAGTGACTCCACATATTAGCCCCCCCCTCAGTTCATCAGTCAAATGAGGTCTTAGAGCTTTCTTTTGCACAGGGGGCATACATGGCAGTTCCACTAGGGTGATGTGTCCCACTAACAGGTAACAAATTCATGTTCCTGTTCTTTTGGGTCTAAAGATTGTAGGATAGTTATCCTGCAATATATGGCTAATATCCAGTTATAAGTGAATACATGTCATGTGTATCTTTCTGGGTCTGGGTTAGCTCACTCAGGATGAGCTTGTCTAGTTCCATCCATTTGGTTGCAAATTGTATGATTTCCTTGTTTCTGACAGCTGAGCAGGCCATTGAGACAGAGCCAAACAGAGAAATAATGAGACTAACAGAGGTCATGAATCAAAAGGACCTAACAGATATCTATAGAACATTTCACCCAAACACAAAAGAATGTGCCTTCTTCTGAGCACCTCACGGACCCTTCTCCAAAACTGACCAAAACTTGACAAAGCAAGCCTCAACTGATACAAGAAAATTTAAATAACCCCCTGTATCTTATCAGATCACCATGAATTAAAGCTGGATTTCAATAACAACCAAAATTACAAACAGCCTACACAGTCATGAAAACTAAAAAACTCTCTACTCAATGACCAATGGGTCAGGGAAAAAATAAAGAAGGAAATTAAAGACTTCCTAAAATCCAGTGGAAATGAAGGCACAACATACCCAAACCTATGGGACATAATAAAAGCAGTGCTAAGAGGAAACTTAATAGCACTAAGTGCCTTCAAAAAGAAAGGGGAGACAGTTCATATTAGCATCTTAAGCAGAACTGGAAGCACTAGAAAACAAAGAAGCAAACACCCCCAAGAGGAGGAGACCAGATGGCAGGAAATCATCTAACTCAGGGCTGAAATCAGTAACTTAGAAGCAAAGTTCTTACTACTATCCAGTTAGATTAGTGCGTTTCTCAGATGTCATCAGAGACGCTTCTTTGTGCAGTGATGGCAGTGATGCAGGAAGCCACAACTGGATGAAGATCAGAGCATTAGTGTCTCTCTGATGCTCAACCACAAATGGAACACCTTTTCCTGCAAGGCTCAATAAATATATTGTAAAAGCCAGTAGTCATGGAAGATGGGGTGAAACACGTACCTTCTGGAGATGTCAGCATTGCTGTGCTAATAAACTGAGAGCAGCTGCAGTTGTCTGCATTAGGCCTGTATAACATCCAGCCAGTCAACATTCTAGCATAGAGGGGAGAGGTACTTATAAGCCTCTATCCTTGATGAGGAGCTACTGTCAGTTGATGGTTGATAGGGAAGGGAGAGTCAGATTTCTTTAGGGTTGTGCTTTTAGGCAGGAAGACCATGATCCAGTGGATAACCCCATACTCATGTGTAGTACAAATTAGACCCAATGAGTTTATAAAAAAGAGACTGTGAATTTGAGGAATTAGGTGTCGCGTCCCCCTTGACCAGCAAGGATGACACAACTCACAAAAGCTCTTCTCCAGCAGTTTATTCAGGTCCCTTGAAAACAGTGTTGTGAATTCCGAATGCCGAATGCCCGGGCAGACCCAACCCACAGGCTAAATACTAAAATGAACAGCCAGTCAAGTAAAGCCAAGTGGTGCTATCTTAGAGGCCCACGTATGCGGAAGCAAGCCAGATCAGCGGTCTTTGCCAAATATGAACTTATTATCATAGAGAGCGCTCACCGTCGGGCTGGTGGAAGGCGGAGACCAGCGCCATCTTTAGGGTGCGGCACTTCGCAGCTCTCTACAATTAGGGGAGTGGATTAGGAAGGATTTAGGATGATTTGATAAAATACATTGAATCTGATAAATACAATGTATGCACAGACGAATTCTGGAAGAATTTATGAAAATGTTACTTAAAGAAGCTTTGGTACCTGAATATAATATTTATACATATAAAATGAGACTTAACATTGAAAATATCATTTGTGGTAAAATTTTATATTTTATAAAATAATATGTAAGGTGTTGTTCATAAAGTTTGACTGTTCTACTTAAGTTAGAATTAAATATTTGAGTCTAATTGTGGGAGACAAATCCTAGGGAGAAGAACATGTAGTTTACATGTTCCTGGATTCTATTTGGTCTCTGATTCTTATCAACAGCACTTAACTTTCTTCTTCTCTCTTCTAATTGGGTTTGTTTATCTTGTCTGATGTCATGTCATGCTTTATTAATGCTCTGGTGCATCCTCTTAAGGAATTTTGATTCTTTTGTTAAGTGTGCTTAGGGGAAAAGGACATCAGCTGTATTCTGACACAGATTCGGGTGCAAGTATGATTACTGTGTGTTTTTTCTCCTTACAGTGTAGTTGTACTGAGTGGCTTTGCTTATTAAAAGGTACATCTGTACCTTACAGGGATATAGACACTTACAGGAGATTGTGTGGAGTTTCTTTTTTCTTAATGTCAAATATGATTTAAGCGTGCAAAGTACATGGAACAGAAATTGTTCACTTTTACCTATTCACTATAGTGCTTTTGTTGTGGTGGCTACTTTCATCTTTTTAGAACATAATTAGGAAGACATCAAAATCAACTGGCTAATAAATATTTCTGATAACCTCACTCAATATGACATTAGACTACACCAGGAAAAGGAGAGGCATAAAGACAGCACTCTGAATCCATGATACTTATAAAACAAAGTGTTTAAAGTCTACTTGGCCTTGGTTAAATAATTTTCATTTCATATTTTTTCATAAATCCTTTTAATTTTTCTCTCTGTTTTCAGTTCTGTTGTCTGTAAAAGATAGCTTTAAATTGAGTCCCTGTCTAGCTGGGGTATTTCTATTCCATAAAACTGAGATTCCAATTCTTTCTCTTGCTCCTGACATTTTAATGTTTTAATTTTAATGATCAGAGAGATCTGACATTTCCCATTACTTTCTAGGTTGTTTTGCCCTCTTGAAAGTGAAGATTGTACTGACCTCTACCAATTAAATATGCCCAAGCTTGTTCAATAAGACCCCCAGTGTGCACCCAATGGCAGCTGATTTGTACCTTTGTTCTCCATCCTGTGGATGGCATGAGACAAAGTGTTGACACTACCAAGGAAGTTACATTCTTGTTCTGTGGCCTTCTATCCTTTAAAAACAAGGGTATGCCTCTGGTTAACATGAATTTTCCCTTTGTGCTTATGAAATATAGTTCCTATCATTGCCTGTTCTGTATCAATTTTATTGCAATGAAACACACATAATGTTTCCAATTTCAACCATTTTGACTGTGCTATCTTTTGGAATTAATTATATTCAATGCTTTACAAATATCAATTATATCAACAATTTTATTAACTCCAACATTTCCTTCCTTCAGTACTTGGGAACCTCAGATCTGCTCCCCATCTTTGCATATGTGCCATATCTAGATATCTTGTATAAATAAAAACACAGCAGTTTTCCTTTTACATGGGCATCATTTCATTTGGCATAAGGATACATGTGGCTCCCATTAATTCTTTATTTCTCTGAATGTTTCTTTGCATGCAGTTAATACATCAGGTGTATATACCAGTCTGTTGATATTTCCCTAGGTTGTTCCCAATCTATGATTTTGTAAGGCTCCAAGCTTTGGAATTATAGACACACCTGTTGTCTTGATTTTACATTTCTACTTAGTGTGAAATGTTGAGACATAGCACTTCATGTTCAATTTCATAATTCTTTTCACAATTAGGATTGCATTGAATCTGTATTTTAGCAAAATTATCATTTTCACAATATTAATGCTACCAAATCATTATCATGGGATGTCTTTGCATTTGCTAGTGTCTCTCACTATAGTTTTCTTAGAGATTTTAAGTTTTATTTTTTATAAATAATTTTATACAATATATTTGACCATATATTTTTTCCCAATGCAATAATTTATTTTATTTTATTTTTGGTTTTTCAAGACGGGGTTTCTCTGTGTTGCCTTGGCTATCCTGGAACTCACTCTGTAGACCAGGCTGACCTTGAACTCACGGAGATCCACCTGCCTTTGCCTCCCAAGTGCTGGAATTGAGCCATGCACCACCACGCCTGGCAATTACAGACAGCTGTGAACTGCCAAGTGGGCGATGGGATTTGAACTTGGATCCTTTGGAAGAACAGCCAGTACTCTTAACCACTGAGCCATAAATGTCTTTCACTTTTTGGGATAGATTTATTCCTAAAGATTTTGTGTTCTTTGAGGTTATTATTAATATGAGTGTGTCCATGATCTCTTTCTTTGTATGTTTTGTGTTACTATATAGAAAAGCTACTGATTTGTGCAAGTTGATTTTGTATCCTGCTTGCTACTGCATTTGTTTATTATTTATAAAACTTTTCTGGAAGAATTTTTGATATTTTTACATATAATATGCCATCTGTCAAAAGGTATAGTTTGACTTACTCATTTCTTTCTCTTTTTTTTTCAAAATTTATTTGTTTATTCAAGTTACATCTTGATCACAGCTCACTCCAACCCCCCCTCCCGGTCCCACCCTCCCAACCTCTTCCCTTCTCTCCCTCCTTGTAGTCTTTTAATTAACTTCTCTTGCCTTGCTCCTCCATTAATGTTTCTAGTACATTATTGAAAGGATTGGAGACAGTGGACAGCCCCATTTCATTACTGATTTCACTGGAATCACGTTAAGCTTTTCTCCATTTAGGATGATGTTGGCCATGAATTTCTCATATAGAAATCTTATTATGTTGAGGTATATTTCCTCTAGTTCTATGTTCACTGGACTTTTATCACAAAGACATATTGGATTTTATCTAAACCTTGTTCTGTATCTATTGAGATGATCATATGATTTTTCTCTTTATATGTACATTTATGTGCTTAGTTAGCTATGATACGTTCCCCTAACTTCTAAGTTGACTTTTTTTTGATAACTATCTCAGTATGGATATTATTTTTTTCTGAAGATGTGGTTCCCATTTTCAATATGTTTACTTGTATACACAGTAGACAGCTAATAAGTATATTCCCAAGCCATGATTACCAGTTATTTGAGCTAAATTTCTTCTAGAATCATTGCAGGAAAAAATGTGAGCCTGAATTTTTTTCCCTACAAATTCATGCCTTATTGTCTTCTTTCTATAGTTATAAACAGAATTATAGGATATTATTTCATTTACTAAAATTTTGACATGAATCCTTAGAGCAACTACTTAATTTCATTGCAAATTCAGGTATAATTGCACTTTTCAAACTTTGAAGTTT
Source organism: Lophiomys imhausi (assembly GCA_907164525.1). Taxonomy (NCBI): domain Eukaryota; kingdom Metazoa; phylum Chordata; class Mammalia; order Rodentia; family Muridae; genus Lophiomys; species Lophiomys imhausi. The sequence continues at coordinate 3,675,076 of CAJQZJ010004824.1, forward strand.
CTCTAAATGCAATGTTTTTATGGGAGTCAAATTGAGGAGAAGACTGTAAAAGTTTTGCACACATAGAAAATTTCCCACAGAGGCTAAAATCCACACAAACATGTTTCTTACAACTAAATTCAAAGTCTCCTTGTTTGAACAGAAATTTAGAATCAGAAAACAGGTAAGCTGTATACTTAATTAGTAGGAGAAAAAAATAGATCAGAAACATCAATATTGAATAAAGTGAGGACATTTGAGGCAATAATGATAGAACACCAAGGCTTTAAGATACCTTGTCCTAGAGGTTTCTCATTCCCTTAATTTACACAGAAAGTTTAAAGAGCTATTGGCAAGCTGAATCAAAGCAAAAGGCATCACTGCAAAATAATGTAAAATTATTTCAAAACTCAAGTCCTTTCAAAACCTAATAGAGGAATGCAGGAATGCAGAGCTTTTTTAAAATATTTATTTATTTCTTCAAGTTACATCTCAATCACATTCCCCTAGCTCCTTCCCTCCTGGTCCCACCTCCCTATCCTCTTCTCCCTCACCCTCCTTATCCACTTTAAAAAAAAATTTAGTTGTATCTTTTTCCCCTCAACAGCTCCCCATTGTAGTCCAATAAAATGTTCTTTTTCTTATAATAATAAATGCAATTCAAAACAATTATAACAATTAGGCAACAATTATGAAAATTATAAGGTATAGAATATATTCCCAATGTCCAGATCATAAGTATTTGGCAACTGATATATCATATTGTGTTAACTATCTTTCTCAATGAGTTTAAAGTTCTATACTTAACTCAGTTTCCAGCTTAACTTGCATTACCAACTTAAAAACATCTTCTTAGACCTAGGACATCCTTTTAATTCCTAAACAACTTAAAATTTAACTGTGAGACTATAACTATTTAATCTTCAACCACATCAGAGACCTGATAAGGATAAATATATCTAAATATCCAGGAAGTGCTGTTTTTTTTAATTTAAAAAATGCAGCTTTTTCTTCATTGTTTATATCAATTGAGTTCAGTTCATATCATAGTCATTCCATCATTTTTAAGGCTATAAGTCTGTGTTTAGTATGTGAAGATTTAATGAAAACAACAAAAAAGTGATTAAAAACATTTATCAAGATAAGACTGAATTCAGTTTAATATTTCGTATATTTCTGTTTAGTTTGGATAGTGACATGAAAGAAAACATACATAAGTGGCACCTTTTAGATTCATTCTCTAGGTGAATAATGTAATAAAAAGAAAGATTACCCAATGCTGCTTCACGTCGATGTTGGACTCTGAGGTCCAAGGCTGAGCATATTGGTGCGGCAGCTAGCACAAAGAATGGCACTACTCTCACTTGTCTTCACTCTCACCTCATTTTGTGGTTTCCTTGATCTGGCCACATTCCACACTGAGTCTTTGTTTAGAAAGAGGAGACACTTCATCTCTGTTTTTTCCTCCAGCGTGTGCTAACTGCCGTGCATGAAGGAAACGCTCAGTAAAAGCTTGTGAGAAAAATAAAGAAGAAAAGCCCCATTACTCACTGTAGTTCAGCAGAGGAAGCATGATCTAAGAGCATTGAACCATGACATGCCATTTGGAGTACTTGCCCATGCAGACAGACCTCTTTTTAAGAAGTTGAGTGGATTGTGGAATGGCATAATTACACTGTCCTGTTACATACTTTGTGGGTACACAACAAAAACTAAATTATATACAGAAACACTGTGTGTTAATTAGTTAAACTCATCTTGTGTTTTTTTGTAGTTTCTGAGCCTGAAAATGACATTAGAGGTTTGGGGCATAAGGACTCTGAAAATAAATTCTGGGTGTGTTTTTCTGGAGTAATACTATTTCACAAGCAAATGACGGCAATTTCAAGAATTCCTAGTTGTTTGGAACTGTTGTAAGAAAGGGTGTGTGTGTGTGTGTGTGTGTGTGTGTGTGTGTGTGTGTGTGTGTGTGTGTGTGTGTATGTATGTGTCTGAGTGCAGGTGCTGTAATGTGAGTAGGATTGTTTGGAGGTAAAAGTTCAAGTCAGGTGTCTGCCTCTGTGGCTCTCTAACAGTTTTTTTGTTTTTGTTTTTTCAAGACAGGGTTTCTCTATATAACGGCTCTGGCTCTCCTGGACTCACTCTGTAGGCCAGGCTGGCCTCGAACTCACAGAGATCCGCCTGCCTCTGCCTCCCAAGTGCTAGGATTAAATGCGTGTGGCACCACCGTCTGGCCTCTCTAACAGTTTTGACACAGGGTTGATCACTGACCATGGAGCTTGCCAATTTGCCTAAATTATGTGTCCAGCATGTCTCCAAGATTCCCCTGTTTCTACATGCCCAGTACTGAGCTCTTATTTTTTTTTTTTAGGCATTAGGGAGTAAGGACAGGTCCTTATGGTTTTGCTGCAAGTACCTAACCAAATGAGATCTACCCTAGTGCCCCTGTTCTAAGACCTTTATTTATTTCTTTATAGTCACCCTAGGTATCACTAGGTACAATACCTTTAAGAAGCATTACCTTTAATTTTGTATCAATATACAAAGATCAATACCAATGTGGCCAAATATACTCTTAATTTTGTATCAATATACAAAGATCAATGCCTATGTAGCCCAATACAATCTTAATATTACGTCAATATACAAGGGTCAATACCATTGTGGCCAACTATAATCTTAATTTTGTATCAATTTACAAAGATCAATACCGATGTAGTCCAATACAATCTTAGGATTTATATATCCATAATCTTCTTGTATTAAAAGATTTTTAAAACATACAAAATTTTTATGTAACTTTTTCAGAGAATCATAACATGTAAGTTACAGCTGCATCCAAATCCAGAAACCCGACTTCAGAATCTGTGTTCTGATCATCATACATACAACTATGTCTTTTGATAAGTAACTGAATTACAATACTATTTATTTTTAATTTTCAGAAGAATTTGTGACTAAACTATAATGGATATCTACTAAGGTAGAGAGACATCTTGAACACTGAAATGTGAATTCATTAGTCAAAGTGTTGCTGATATACAGGGGCCTTGCTGCATCTCAGGACAATGTGATGAACCACTTGTGGTTGCTTAATTAGGTTTCCTCTTATCTGCCTATAAATGTTTCAATTGCTTATTCCTCTGTTTTGGCCATTAAGGATGCTATTTTAAACATGGCATATACTCAAAAGGATAAAAGAAAAGGTGAGATTCAGGAGGAAAAAGCAGTTAAAATGATCATAATCTAAGAGAAAATTTAAGTTCAAGTACTCATTGCAGGATTAATTTAAAATAAAGATGTTTAAATTGGGCCCAGAGTTCCTGGTGCCCAAGAAAAATGTGAAGTAGAATTAGTTCTGCAATTCACACAATTTGAAAACCTCTTTTGTCCTCATAGGTATCCATATATTTAGCACAAAGCAGTAGTATATATGTGAGTATGAAGATGCCAATGTTATTTGGAGAGCTGGGGTGGGTGGGTAGCATCTTCCTATGAATGTAATCAAATGTTATGATCGATTTGCATGGTTGCTCAATCTTAAGCTTAAATGCTAAGACTCCAACCTACGGTGTCTAAAGATGTGACTACTTTTGAGGATGGATTCTTTAAAAAAGTAATTGGAGTAAAATGGTTGGGACATGATTGAATGTGATTAATGTCCTTGAAAGAAAGGAAATCAGCACAATGACATGCATGTGTGCAAAAGACAGAGCAACTGTGGAGACAATAGCAAGGTGGTTAGTTATCCATGCGACAAAGAGAGGACTCTGAAGAAGTCAAAACTGTCTTCAGCCTCTCAAACTGTAAGAAATAGATTTCTATTTTTTAAGCCATCTGGCCTGTGGTATTTTGTTAAACAAGTACTAGCAGAAGATATAATTGGATTCCTTATATGCTATAAAATAATCTATACCACATGCCTTTCCAGCACAATCTTTTCTATTTTTTTTCCTTTTATGATTGTACTTGTTTATAGTCTGCTGTGGTTCAAAACATTAAATGAAAAGTTGAAATAAACAATTATTAAGTTTCACGTTGCACTCCATCTACAGAGTGTTATGGTATCTTTTCCAGTCCACTTAGGATGTTAATCCCCCATTTTCCTGCGATCCATGTACTATATATGCTACCTCCTCCCTAGTGACTTAGCATCTACCTCAATCATTAGGTCACCTGTCATGATCATAAGCTTATGCCACCAGGAATAACAATAAATACACAAATCTATTCTATTGGTGCATATTACTGTGAGTTTTGATAAACAGAGTTGTGTGAAATTTTTGGGGGGCGGCATAGAGCTACAGTAATCAAGAAAAAGAATACTTCCACCATCCCAAACCCACAGGTTTTACTGTGCTCACCTCCTATGTGTACACACACACACACACACACACACACACACACGCACACAAAGTGCAAGATAACTACTAATTCATTTTGCCCAGAATTTTCTATTTAGGAATCATAGAGTCTGCTGTTTTTCAGGTTGATGTATTTCACTGAGCATAATATTTTTGCCAAATATTTATATTGCTACATGTTTCGCTGTGCGTTTTCCCCGTGTTTGGTGATTAAGAATGAAGCTCAGTGAACATTCTTTGCATGAAGGTTTTGGTGAGCATATGCTTTTATTTGTTTGTTTCTCTTGTATAAGTTCCTAAGAGTGGAAATGCTGGACTGCATACTAAGTGCATGTTTAATTCAAAAAGAAACTGTGAAACTTTTCCCAAAATGAATGTACCATATTGCTTTTCAACTGTTAGCACAGGGGAGTTCTTATGCATGGTAGTATCTTTCCTTGTTTGTGTTTCAGTCACAGCAGCAGGTGTGCAGTGGCATTTATTTTTGATTCTAAACACAGAATACCAATTGTTAATTCTTCCAAGCATTCTTCTGTATGCTTATATGATGTTAAGTTATGATCTTCAATTAATCTAATCATTTCTTTACCAATTTAAATTTTTATTGTTTTCTAATAAATGTAAACTTCCTTACAAAATATTCAATCATGTTTTTCACATATCTTATTCTAATTTGTAGATTATTTTTTCTTTAATTGAAAACTTCACTTCAAAAGTAGATGTTACGAGTTTTGATATTCCTGAGAATTTCAGTTTTTGCCACTTAGTAATCATGTTTTATTTCTTGTCTAAATCATTCAGGCAAATTTTTTTCTTGTAGTTTTTATTCTAGGAATCCTTATGTCTGAATTAGGAAGTAGCAGGACTAAAATCAGATGGCTTATTATTATTAATGTCTTAGAGAGTGAGACATTAATCCACTAAGACTAAACCAGAAATGTGTAGACAGAGAGGAAAGGACACCGTGAGGACTCAGCTAAGGCTATTTACAAGACAAGAAGAGGGATCTCTGGTAAAACCACATATGCTGGCATTGTGACCTCACATTTTAATTGTCTAGAACAGTAAAAAGGTAAATTTCTGTTGCTTGAGTTGCCTAGACTCTGGCAGTTTATTATGGCAGTCCAAGATGACTAATAAAAGGGCGATGAGTCCTTCACTTTGTTCAACATTTTCAAAGGTATTTTATCTCTTATAATTCCTTGCTTTCCTGTTCTGGAAGAATCAGCATGACACTGCCATGTTAACACATTGAATATCATGTGTCCTTAATGAGAACTTCTCTCTATTGATTTAGATCTATTATATCTTTCAGAAGTATAGTTTTCATTACAGGGATTATCATAGTTAAATTCAGATGCCAACTTGACACAAACCTAGGGAAAAGAGAAGCTCAACTGAAGACTTGCTTTCATCCCAGTGACCAATGGCCAATTGTGTGAAGCATTTTCTCAATTGCTAATTGATGTAGGGGGCAGTGCCATCCTAAGTCAGGCAGTCCTGGGCTGTATAATATAGCATGCTAAACAATTCACGCAGAGGAATGAAGTAAGCAGCAACCCTGTTCTCTGCCTTAGTCCCTGTTTCTTGGCTTCTGCTTTGAGCTCCTGCCCTGGATTCCCTTGGTGGTGAACTGTAGCCTGTAAGATGAAATATATTCTTATGTTCCTTGGTTGCTTCTAGTCATGGTGTTTATCGAAATAAAAGAAAGATCACTAATTCAGAGGTGTTGAGCATTTCTCATCATATGCATATAAAGGCATTTGACTTCTTTAAACAGTTATTGTAAACTGATATTCTTTAGACTGTATTTATTCTCCCTCTCCACTGCTTATTATCAATATATAAAAATCCACAAACAGGGTTTTCTGTATTGATTTCAAGAAACTTGTTAAGTTTATATGATTTGTGATGGTCAGTTTTAACTGGCAACTTGAAACAAGGTTGAATCACTTGGGAAGAAATTCTCTATGACAGATTGTCAAAAATCAGGTTGGCCTGTTGGCATATACGTGAGGAATTGTCTTGATAATCTTATGTGTGAAGATCCAGCCTAAAACTGAACAGGAAGCCCCTTTTCATAGACTGTGCCCACAACTGTTTAAGAATAAAGCAAGTGAGCTGACTGTAAGGTATGCACACATTTATGTCTCTCTGCTCTTGACTGTAGATGTGATGTCACTAGCTGTTTGAAGCTCCAGCTTTGGCTTCCCACCAATGATGAGGTACAGTGGGAATTGTCCTGACCTGCCACTAGTGATGGGCTACAGCTGATAGTTTTCAAGCAAAGTAAAGCCTTTTTCCTTTACAGCTGTTTTTGCCAGTGGGTCATCACAGCAACAGGAACAAAACTAGGGTATCATAGAAGTTTTTGTTTGGTTGATTTGGTTTTGGTTTTTCTTCAGTTTCTTGGGATTTTCTACACAAAGTCATGTCTTCCTTTCAAAATGGTATGCTTTTAAAATGCGTTCCTTGATTCTATTTCTATTTTGACACTATAGTCCCTTCACCATAGGACTATATGTGTACACTATAGTGTACATCTACCTTTTTCTTCACTCAGGAAATGAAACCTGCCTGTCACCAAGCATGATTCTGTATATTGGCTGTTTTTAGATAGCTGATATCAGACAGAAGATACGTTCCTTTATGTTGTCTTCTGAGGTCTTTTACCATGAGTACTTTGTTTATTTCATGACTTCATTCATATGCATATGGTAACATGATTACATAGTTTATATTCTTTTGGAGGTCATATGGTGAGTCATATTAATTAGTTTTAATATCTGACTAGTTTACTATGGCAGGTATTTTTGTGTCTCTGATCATAATGCAGTATCACCCTTTTGTATATTCTGTTGAATTTGCTTTGCTGACTTGATTGGAGAGTTCCTATCAATTTGTGTGAAGAACAACAACAAAGACTGCTGCTTTCCAGTAATTTTTCCTGGATTTTATATTAATATAATAATATCTTTATACAATATACTGGGAAATGTTTCTTTCTTCTTAGTTCCAGAAGTTGTTTAGAATTGACATCATTTAGCTTTGGATAATTGGCATTGTTTCCTAGAAGAGATACCTGGACATGGGACTGTATTTTAATTTTTAAAAGAAATCATTACTTGAAAAATTTCAATCATGACTTCAAATTCTTTATTGGTATAAAAGAAACTGAATCATCTCTTTCCACTTGAGAGTATTTTTTTATATTTTTAAATCATTAACTTTACATTGCTTATCAAACTATTTTATTATTATTATTACAATATTGTGTAATCAAAAATCAATGCTTGTCTTTCATCTTGGTGGTTGCTCCATAAAGATTCGAAAAACATGTACTTTCTGAAGTTACAAGGTGGAGATGTGTGTTCATGTGTGTGCGTCTGTATGTCTGTGTCTGTGTGTGTGTGTGTGTGTGTGTTTATGTTTGTGTGTATGTGTGTGTGTGTGTGTGTTTATGTTTGTGTGTGTGTGTGTGTATGTTTGTGTGTGTATGTGTATGTGTGTGTGTGTGTTTATGTTTGTGTGTATGTGTATGTCTCTGTGTGTGTGTGTGTGTATGTTTGTGTGTGTGTGTGTGTGTGTGTGTCTGTGTGTGTGTATGTGTGTGT
>CAJQZJ010004824.1:3683132-3711883 GCA_907164525.1 Lophiomys imhausi
TGTGTGTGTGTGTATGTTTGTGTGTGTATGTGTGTGTGTGTTTATGTCTCTGTGTGTGTGTGTGTGTTTGTGTGTGTGTGTGTGTCTCTGTGTGTGTGTATGTCTCTGTGTGTGTGTGTGTGTGTATGTTTGTGTATGTTTGTGTGTGTGTGTGTATGTCTGTGTGTGTGTGTGTGTATGTTTGTGTGTGTGTGTATGTCTCTGTGTGTGTGTGTGTGTTTATGTTTGTGTGTGTGTCTCTGTGTGTGTGTGTGTGTGTGTGTGTGTGTGTGTGTGTGTACTTGTATGGGCCAGAGCATGATATCAGGTGTCTTCCTTTATTACTCTCCACCTTACTCCCTTGAAACAGGGTCTTTCACTGAACTAAAGTTTGCAGTTTTAGACAGACTGAATGGTTAGTGAAGTCTTAGGACCCTGACTTTGTTCCCCTCAGTGACAGGGTTAAAGAAAAGGCACCCACAGCCAGCTGGGTGGCCTTTTACATGGGGGATATTTGCATAGGAGATTCAAACTCAGCTTATCATGCCTGTGGAGCAGGTGTCCTTACTTACTGTGCTGTTTCCCCAGCCTCTGAGTGGAGAGTTTCATAAATATAAATTATATTTCACTATTCATAGTATCATTAAGTTTCTGGTATCCTTCCTAATAATGTCTTGCCTATTTATTCTGTCAACTACTAAAAATGTGTTTATTGAAAAATGTTGAAGTCATATGTATGTCCCTGTATTTATGAATTTGTCAAATCTGTTTCTCTTTGTTTGCTCCTTTTACCTTGAATGCATTTTTAAAATTCTCTAAATGGATGGATGCATTTAAGCCTAATGTCTTTGTGGTCATAAGAAGCATCTCTTCTTGTTCTTTAGACCTTTGTCTTGTTCTAGGGATTACTTCTCATATATCAATGCAGTAACCCCATTTCACATTTGAGTATGGTTCTTATGGTTGAGCTGTGGTGGTTAATTTTTATGTGTCAATTGAGTTTGCTGTGGGATATTTCATCAGTTGGCAAGAGACACTTCCTGGTTATGTGCTTCAGGGTACTGCTAGAAGCCATTAGCATTTGAAGTGAGGTTAAGTATTTTAATTGATACTGATTGAAGAAGATTGCTCTGTACTGTACTGATGGGATTACTCTCCTAGTTCCCTGGAGGCCTGAATAGGAAGGAAAGACAGAAAAAAGGTGAGTTCACTTTTTTCTTTTTTTTTGACTCCAGGATTTACAATATCTACCTTCATTCTTTACCTCAATGCCTGTGCAAATCTAGAGCAAACATTCCTTCATAGTCTCTTGTGCCTATCAGGCCTTTGGACTCCTTGTGAATTGTAACACTGATTTTCTTGGCTCTGCAGCTAACAGATGGCCTGCATGAGATTTCTTTGCCTCTGCTGAAAAGCAAGATATTTTCCCCCACATTGTTCATTGATTTGTATTCACACATATGTAGGTAGAGATATCACTATTGTTTCCTGACCCCTCGGATAATCTTGTTTAATACAGAATATTTTCCTGTGTTGCTGCATTTAATCTACTCTTATCTTTGTATAAAACTGAGTTTCTTATAGATGTAAAATAATTTTTTATTTCATCATTTATTGCTTTTTTCTTACAACAATAAATACAATGCAAAACAATTAGAACAATTAGGCAACATTTATGAAAATTATAGGGTATAGCCTACATTTCCAATGTCCAGACCATACATATTTGGCAACTGATATATCATATTGTATTAACTATCTATCTCAATGAGTTTAAAGTTCTATACCTAACTCAGTTTCCATCCTAACTTGCATTACCAACTTAAAAATATCTTCTTAGACCTAGAACATCCTTTTAATTCCTAAACAATTTAAAATTTAACTGTGAGACTATAACTATCTAATCTTCAACCACATCAGAGACCTGAGAAGGATAAATATACCTGAATAAATGGGAAGTACAGAGCAAGCAGCTTCCAAAACTAAGAAATGACAGACAACTGGCTGCCTGGACAGTCCCCAATTTCTCTCTATAACTTTGGAGAATCCATCTTCAGCCCTTTGGACCAGTATTCAATTTCAATTTGGCAGCAAACATGTTTATTTACCCAAAGGATAGTAGCAGCCTAGGACCTATGGCATCATCAAACAAAATTTATTTAGGCCAGATTTGCAGTACTGGGGTTGTATTCCCTAGGATAGAGCTAAAAAAGTCATACAACTAATTTACCTGTTGGCATATTTTGCCTGATGGGTCATATTGTATCATGTGAGGTAAACACAAGTGTGAGGTCATTGATAAATTTTCTCCCAAACATCCAACACAGTACTTTCTGCTGTGCATGCTAACTAGCAAGAATGAAACTTTCAGTGCAGCTCCACATTATTTTAGTGGACAACCAAGAGTAATGACAATACTCTGTATTGTTTTGGGAGCTTCCAGGGACTCCCAGGCCAACAATTCATAAAGAGCTATCCTTAATCTTATCAGAGAAATGCAATTCAAGACGACTCTGAGATTCCATCTCACACCTGTCAGCATGGCTAAGATCAAAAGCTCATAGGACAGCACATGCTGGCAAGGGTGTGGAGAAAGGGGAACACTGCTCCATTGCTGGTGGGAGTGCAGGCTTGTGCAACCACTATGGAGGTCAGTCTGGCGATATCTTAGAAAACTTGGAATAGCTTTGCCTCAGGACTCAGCCATACCACTTCTGGGTATACATCCAAATGATTCCTCACTGAATCACAAGGAAGTTTCCTCATCTATGTTCATAGCAGCCTTATTTGTAATAGCTAGAAACTGGGAACAACCCAGATGTCCCTCAACCGAAGAATGGATTTAAAAAAAAAAAACTGTGATTCATCTACACAATGGAATACTACTCAGCTATCAGAAACAACGAAATCATGCAATTTTCAGCCAAATGAATAGAACTGGAGATGCTCATCCTGAGTGAGCTAACCCAGACCCAGAAGGATGCACATGGCATCTATTTACTTATAATTGGATTTTAGCCATATAATACAGGATAACTATACTACAACCATTGCACCAAAGGGAACATTAACATAGACTTTTTTTTCTGTCAATGAGACACTTTTCCCTAGTGGTGCTGCCTTGTAGGCCCCCAGTGTATGAGGAGGCTCTTGGACCTCATATGACTTCTGAACTGGGGTGAGGGGCTGTTATGTAGGGACACTCCACTTCAGAGGAGTGGGATGGAAGAGATAGGGGGTAGAGGGTGGGAGGGCAGGACTGGGAGGGGTGGAAAGAGGACACTACAATGGAGATATAATCTGAAGCTAAAAAAAAGAGAGAGAGATGTCTTGTATCTGTCACTGAGGATTTGTTCCAAAGCTAGAAGAGGCATATTTCACCAATACAGATTCCTACATCAAAACATTTTTTTTTAAAGATACAATTTTGATTTAAAAAATGTTATGTTACAATATGGCTTTTACATATATACTTTATTTTGTTCATCTTCTCTAAGAATTAAATCTTTATTACTCAAAGAATTAAATCTTTATTTCATTTATTCTTTGTATATCTTTCTCTTCACTTCACTGATTCTTTGTATTATTTATTATTATTTATTTTTATTACATTGATTTCAGTTATTTCTTCTCCTAACCTACTCTCCATCCCCCAATTCTTCTTCTTCATTTTTATGGTTTGTTTTGTTTTCTCAAGGGCTTCAGATACATCATCAAGTTTTTAATTTGAGATCTCTCAAATATATATATATATATATATATATATATATATATCATATGTATATTTCTGGAACTTGCTCTGTAGACAAGCCTGGCATTGAATGCACAGAGATCCACCTAAATGCATGGGCCACCACCACCCTTTTAAATTTTCTTCTTGATTTGTTCCTTGATCCAGTTTTCATTGGATTGTTACATAGTGTTGTGTTGTTTAGTTTTCATGAGTTCATGTAGTGATATAAAATTTTCTCTTACTTTCATTGTATCACATATTTGCTGTTATGGTGTATTTTAATTTACATTCAGAAATTTTATTTTCTTCTTTCTTGTTTGCTTGCTTTTAATTAATTAATGTATGTATCTATTTAAGCTTTTGAGACAGAGATTCTTTGTGTAGCTCTGGCTATTCTGGAACTTGCTCTGTAGACCAGTCTGACCTTGAACTCACAGAGGTCCATCTAAAGACATGGACCACCACCACCATTTTAAATTTCCTTCATGATTTGTTCCTTGATCCAACTATCATTGGATAGTTGGATAGCGGTGTGTTGTTTAGTTTTCATAAGTTCATGCACTCTCTGCAATTTCTATGCTGTTGATATCTAGGTACATTCCATCGTCATCAGATACCATACACAATATTATTTCAATTTGTATATATTTATTGAGACTTACTCTTTGTTCTAATATGTGGTTTATTTTGAAAAGAGCTCTATGAGCTGCTGAGAAGGATGTGTATTCTGTAGTGTATTGGTGGAATGTCCTTAGATATCTTTAGATTCATTTGATTTATAGTGTAATTTCAGTTTTACTGCATTCAGCATTTCTCTGGATGACCTGTCTGTTGGTAATAGTGAATTACTAGAGTTACCAATATCACCATTTCATAGTTAATATGTGGTTTTAAGTATTACAGTATTTCTCATAAAATTAGGTAAACCTATGTTTGATATGTATAATTTAGGAGTGGAATTGGTGAAATTTTTTAGTTAATGATGTTCCCATGCTTATCTCTTCTGTCTAGTTTTGATTTGAAGACTATTTTGTCAAATAAATAGAATAACTGTGCCTGCTTGTTTTTTAGTTTCATTTGCTTGAAATAAACTTTCTCATTCTTTCCATAGATACCTAAGATGGTATCTATTGTCAGTGATGATGTATATTTCTTGGCAGTAACAGAAATATTGTTCCTGTTTTCTAAGCCAATCCATTATTCCATGCCTCAGTATTAACTCTCATTTTTTTATCATTTTGCTGCATTTGTGGTCTTAGACCTCTTTGGATTAACTGTTCTGAAATTATTTATTTCTTGTGCCTTCATTGATGTTTAACCTTTCCTTAGATCTAAGTGTCTCTTCTAGTATCCTCTATAGAGCTGTCTTAGTTGCCATATAGTTTCATTTTTGGTTGTTTATTTTATTTTTGAAATTATAATTACATTCCTGCCCAGTTCCATTTTCTCCCTCCAAACCTTCCCATGTATCCCTTCTTGCTCTCTTTCAAAGGCATGAACTCCCTTTTAAATTAAATTAAAATTATAACATTTGAAAGTAGTTGTTACATGCATATATGTGTATATATAAACATATATACTCCTAAATATAGCCTTCTCAGCCTGTATAATGTTACTTGTACATGTGTTTTCAGGGCTGACCATTTAGTATGAGATAGCCAATTTGCATACTTTTCCTTGGGGAAGACTGTTTCTTCTATTGTCAGCATCCATTAGCTGTCTGTACTTTATTGTGAAGAGTTGAGACCTCTTGTGTTTTCCCTTGTCCACTTTACCCTGTCTAGCATATCTATTGTTGTCTTTGTTAAGCTCTGTTTACACAGTCATTTGGTCAGACTTTATGGATATAGATTTTGGCATTACTAGGATTCACATTCTCATATAAAACTCCCTCCTCCTCTGGGACTTACAATCTTTCTAATTTTCCATCTACCATTTTCCCCAAGCCTTAGATGTGAGAATATTTTGTAGATGTATCCATTGGTACTGAGATCCACAGTTCTGCATTTTTGATTGGTTTTGGTTTCCTGTGATGGTCTCCATTTTTCCTCTAAAGGGAAATGTCCTTGATGATGTGTAAGAACTACTTTTATTCATTTGTATAAGAACAAATGTTTAGAATGCAGCTAAGAAATATATTGGTATAGTAAAGTGGTGACTGTTGGGTTCTCCTCTAAGATCCATGACTTCATTAACCCTCAGTAGTTGGTTAAGTTTCTAGTATAAATTATGATTTCCTCTTGTTGAGTGGGTCTTAAGCCCAATTATAGAGTTGTTGGTTATAGCCAAAATATGTGTGCCAATATTGCTCCCTTGATGTTATCATACCATTCTCATCCTTATTGTATGTAGTTCATAGGTGTCATAGCTGGGTAAGACTGTTGATTGTTTTCATGGCTCCTTTTGGTAAAAAAGAGAGAAGGGAGTAAAAAAAATTAGGGAGTCTGAAAGAATCACAAGAAATTATACCATTAACGATCCTCCTAAGGAAAAAAAATAGAGAAACCTACATGAAAATCTGAGTATAAATATACATATATATATGAAGACCAAGTTGCCTATCCTCTATATTTGTATGGGGGGGGGTTTCTAGGTCAGTTCTAAGCATTTTTTCTTGTTATTTTGGTTAGTGTTTCCGTCACTGTAAGCCTCTAGGGGACTAGGCTAGTTGGTTATGCTGATCTTCACGTGTTGATCTTGATCCCTCCAGGTCTCTCTATTCCTCTTCCCTCTCTTACATATGATTCCCAGAGCTCCACCTAATGTTTGACTGTGTGTCTCAGCATCTGTTTTGATCTGCTGCTGGGTGGAATTTCTTGTAGGATAGTTATGCTGGGTTCCTGTTCCTTTGGGTATGTGGATTGTAGGATAGTTATCTTGTACTCTATGGCTAACATCCAGTTATAAGTGCATACATGTCATGTGTATCTTTCAGGGTCTGAGTAAGCTCACTCTAGTTCCATCCATATGGCTGCAAATTGCATGATTTCCTTGTTTCTGATAGCTGAGTAGTATTCCATTCTATTGAAGGGCATCTGGGTTGTTTCCTGTTTCTAGCTATTACAAATAAAGCTGCTGTGAACATTGTTGAGCCTATGTCCTTGTGGTTTGGTGAAGAATCTTTTGGATATATGCCCAGGAGTGGTATGACTGGTTCTTGAGGTAGAGCTATTCCAAGTTTTCTAAGATATTGCCAGACTGATTTTCATAGTGGTTGTACAAGTTTGTACTCCCACCAGCAATGGAGAAGTATTCCCTTTTCTCCACAACCTCACCAACATGTACTGTCATTTGAACTTTGATCTTACCCATTCTTACAGGTGTGAAATCCTTAACAAGTAGGGGTGGGTCAGTCTCAGTCATAGACTTTGTTATCTGTTAGTGGGACACTTTGCCATAGTGGATATTCCATGTAGGCCTCTAGTGCAAGAGGAAGCTTTTAGCCCTCATGTGACTGATGAACTGAGGGGAGCTGATATATGGGGGCTCCCCACACCAGAGGAGTAGGATAGGTGGTAGATGGGGGAAGGGTGGGAGGGAGAGAACATGTGGGGAGGTGGGTGGGGGCTGTGATTGAGATGTAACTTGAATTATTAAACAAATTTTTAAAAAATATATACATCTATAAATAAAATTTTTTCATCTGACCTGAATGACAATGCTCCACCAAGACACTAAGATCATCTAACAAAGAAACCAATACCAGATAAGATGAACCTTCTTTTGAATTGTTGATCAGGGTCATCCAAGAGATGCCCAAAATATTACTAGCTATTGTTGGAGTTGGAAATTCAGCCTCTATTGCTGAAGACGCTTTGAAAGCAGGCCCAGAGGCTCCTGAGCTGGAACTGACCTGAAAATCTCTTCCCTAGGGTCATTAATTTCTTAAATCTATTTTCATCAAGAATTTTTTTCTCCTTTGATTATGAATGATACTTTGCTGGATATAGTAGTTTTTGCTGGCATCTGTGGTCTTTTACAATTTGTAAACCATCAGTTCAAGCCATTGTGGTTTGCAAAGTCTCTATCAAAAATCAACAGTTAATCTGGCAGGCCTGTCACTATATCTGACTTGGTCTTTTTCTATTGCTACTTTCAATATCTTTTTTTTTCTCTTCTGTACATTTGGTATTTTGACTTTACATGGCATCAGGAGTTTCTTTTCTGATCCTGCTTATTTGGTGTTCTCTATGGCCTGGCTCTAACAGTTCATCATGAATCTTGATGAGCATTTCTTTCCTTAAATTGGTGAAATGTCTTCTTTGATTTTGTTGAAAGTATTTTCTGTGCCTTTGACTTGGGTTTTCTCTTCTTGTATATCTATGATTCATAGGTGTGGTTCTGCTTATGAGAGTTAACATTTTGTTGAACTGACTGATCAGCTTATTCTATCTTGTCTTGAAGATTTGATGTTTTCTCTTCATTTAATTTGTTTGTGAGGCTTTCCTATGACCTTTTCATTTGACTTCCTAAATATTTCATTTTGAGTTTTATTTAGTTTGAATTTTCTTCAGAGATTCTATCTTTTCATGAAGTTCCATTTTTATATCTCTCCTTTCTATTTCTTTTAATAATTGTGGTTTTGTAGTTTTCTTTCTGATGTTTGTTCATATTCTTTTGGAGTTCCATGAATATATTTATTATTGCTATGTTGATATCCTGTTTTGTCCACTATCTAAATTGATTTTCTCAAAGAACATTAGAATGAGCATATCAGTTCTTGCAAGAGACATACTGTCATGATTATTCATGCTGTTTGTGTTTTGGAAATGGATTCTAAGCTTTTGGAGTTAGGTCATTGGTAGTATATTTTGGTATGGATATCTGGTCTCTACTTTTTTGAGAGAGTGTCTGTAGCTCTGCTTTTATCTCAGTTGTTCAGGTTGTATGTGTGGAGTAACCTTTTTGTGCAGTATGTAAAAGTTATCTTTGTGTTATTCAAATGCTTATTTCTCTACCAGCAGAGATCTGATTACCAGCTGGACTTTTGTATTGTTATTCTTATGGATGCATCATATTTTGTAAACGCTCCTTCCAACACCTTCTGAATGTTTTAATAAATAGCTGAGGCGGGAGAGGATAAGGGGACCATCTGGCTAGAGAGAAGAACTCTGGGAAAGAATCTCAGGCTAGACTGTTATATAAGGACACCTCACCCCAGAGAAATGGGATGGAAGGGTTAGGAGGTAAAGAAAAAAATGAAATGTGATGTTTTGGCCTTTTACTACTAATTGTCATAAACTGTTTAGGATAATTAAGAAATGCAAACTAATGGTTATGCAAGCCGGTCATTCTGTTAGGTACTATGACAGCCTATTATAGTTACTACTTGCTAAGCTAATCAGAAATAAACCTGCTAAGAGACAAGCAACATCTGCTTATCCTAATATAAGAGATAGATAGGGCCTCTTCAAAAACCTCAAGAGATCTGCAGAATATGGCATTCAAAGATGTTTTCGTAACTTTAGATTTTTTTATATCAAGACATATCAACTCTTGACAGCACCCCCTATTCTCCTCCAAGTAGAAGATGAGCATCGAAGAATCTCCAGTGGGAGATGATTGAATTAGTCGCAAGCCTATCTCTTGGTAGGAAAAGCCCCTTGCTCCAACTGTACACAGAATGCTGTCCAAAAAGGACAAAACTTGGAAGCAGGTAAGTCGACAGCCTAGCTCTGCCAAGACAGGGTAGGTAAGTCCTTCATAACCCCTGCCCTACAATCAATGTCTGTCAGAGAAGTGGGGCCAAATGACTGAAGATCGATGCTGTAATGTATGGAGAGAAAATGGGAACTGTCCAGGCAGCCACTGGTATGTCATTTCTTAGTTTTGGAAGCTGCAGGCCCTGTACTTCCTATAAAATCAGATATATTTATCCCTCTCAGGTCTCTGAGGTGGTTGAAGAACAGATAGCTAGAGTCTCATAATTAAATTTTGAGTTGTTTTGGAGTCAAGAGAGTGTTATAGATCTAAGAAGATACTTTTAAAATTGTGTTGCAAGTTAGTATGAATGTTGAGTCAGATATAGAACTTTAAACTCATGGAGATGTTTAGATAGTAGAATGTTAAAGTCAGGTACCAAATACATATGGACTGGTCATTGGGAGTGTACGTTAAGCCATATAACCCTCATAACTGTGGCCTAATTACCTCTGTTGTACTGTATTGTATTTGTTATTATAAGAGAAAGAGCCATTTGTTGGACTGAAAGGGGAAACTGTAGGGGGAAATAAGATATACCTTAAACTTAAAAGAAAAAAAAAGGGAAGAGGATGGGGGGTTGAGGGTGGGAGGGAGGGACTGGAGGGGGAATAGCGAAGGGACGCGATTGAGATGTAACTTGAAGAAATAAAAAATAAAGGAAAAAAAAAAGAATCTCAGGCTACTGATTCGCCAGCCAGTTGCTGAGGAAGAAATGGGTGCCAGGACTAAGAAGGGGTAATGGGACTCATAACAGAACATAAATTAGTATAAAGGGGTTACTTTCAGTTACAAGAGCTAGTTGGGAGTAAGTTTGGCTAAAGCCAAGTTTTCATAATTAGTAAAGATTTCCATGTCGTTATTTGGAAGCTGGCAGTCCAAAGAAAGCCCCTTTATATATATCAGCTCATTGGGACTTAGGATTCAGTGTTGAAGAAATTCAATGTTGATGTTTGACTGGGATATCAATATCAGTCTTAGCTCAGCAGGAGTTAAGCTTCTGACTTCAGTTAGAATATCCATGAAGCCAATTGTCAGGACTCTAAGAGAGGAACACAAGACTTCTGGTGGCAGGGGTGAGTGGAGTGGTATCAGATTTTATGGTCCCTACCTGGACAGTCATACTTAGTTTTATAGGCAGCAAAATGAAGAATCCTATTTGCTAGTCTTTTGACTGAGGAATTAATTCTATTGGTATACATAGTATTGCTAAAAACTGTCTTAATTCCTGACATATTGTTTAAAAAAAATCTTTGGTATTCTTCTAGTCCTTATATTCTTAGAAGCTGTCTTATATATAATTAATATTATATGTAATTAATATTAATTATTGCTTTTCTCATATCTTTCTCATTATCCTTGTCTTAATTTTGAAGTGTTTCTGCCAGTAGCCTCTATAGAAATGGCTTTGTGGTCATTATTTGCTTTAGCCTGTTATTATCATGTTGGGTTTTTTTTTCCTTCCCTCAAGTGTGACAAATAGTTTTGATAAATATAGTACTCTGGATAGTTAGTTATGGTCTTTCAGAACTTGAAATGGGTCCTTCAATAACCTTTTGGCTTTTATATTTTCCATTAAAAAATAGATATTATTCTGATGTACCTTCATTTGGATGTGAGTTTGCCCTTCTCTTTTAAACCTTCCAGTATTCATTATTTGTTCAGTATATTTAGTTTTTTTTACTATAATGTGACATGAAGTGTTTCCTTTTTCATTCTTTTTAGCACTCCATATGTTCCTTTGCCGTGATGGGCATCCCATTTCCTAGGTTCTGGAATTTTGTTCTATAAACCATTCAAAATAGTTTCTATGCCTTTGGCATAGTATTTCATTCTACTAATAGACAAATAATATGTAAGTCTGGTCTTTTCATAGTGTCCTCAAAGTGTCATTTTTTATCTTTTCTTCAATCAGTGACAGTTTGTTTTCTACATAATCCATTCTGTTGGTGAGGCTTTTCACTGAGCTTCTTATTAAACTTATGGAGTTTTCTTTTCCAGCATCCTTTAAGTTTGGTTTCCTTCAGTATTTTCTTTACTCATATCCTGAATTAACTTCCTTATTTCATTTAGCTGTTCTTTTTGTTTCCCTGGAATGAAATCCAGTCCTTATAATTATCTTCTTTGAATTCATTCATGTTCTATTTAAGTCTTAAGTCTTCTTGGTATCTTTTAATATATTCAAAATCATTCTCTGAATTCTTTGTCTGAATTTTATCTCTCTAACACTTATGGGCATCCAATGAAGACATTGGGAAGTTTTGGGGGTGATGTTTTGCCTTGGTTGTCATGTTACCTATTAGTTTGTTGGTGAAGTCTTTTTGGCATTTTGATGTTGATTGTTTGGTTCATAGTATGCTGTTACCTCAGGCTGGTGGGTCTTGGTTCAGCTTAGTGTTGCTTTAAGTTCGGTCACAGAGATACCTGGTGATGGTTTTTATTCATCTGATATAAATCGTGACATGTACAGGAGAATCTTCTGTAGATAGTACTTATGTCTGAAAACAGATTGCCTTTTCTGCTGTACTGTCCAGGCTGACTCTGTATCATTAGGGACAATACCAAGGTTGTGTTTTTTGGTTACTTGGATGGTCTTTCTGCATTATTACCTTAATTTTCTTCCAGTGTTACCTCTTGATTACAGTCATTTTCTGCATCAGCCTCAGATCTTATTCTTTCCCTTGTGTTTGGCCTTGGGGAGACTTCTGTCTTGTCTGTTCATTTTTCTAAGATTTCATGTTGTGTGGTTGTTCTAGCTCCTTATTTCTTTGAGGAGTCTTAGATAAAAACATGAATAAGATTTGGCTATACAAAATTACAGTGTACAATAATTCACTTGTCTTTAAAATTCCCATTTTAAGACATGATCATTTAATACGTGTTAAGTGTCTGGAAATATATATGTTAAATTCTTTCTTCATCTCAAAATACAAAGTTATTTTAATGTTAGATATAGTTTAATATATAACTTGTCTTATCTTGTCCTTAGTCACACAGTACATATTTTTATTTTTCTAAGTTAATGTTTGAGCAATGTATGGACTTGCTTACTGAAAAGTAACTTACTGAAAAGTAACTTACCAATTTATTATTAAACAAAAAGTCAAGTTAATGTTGCTAATTCAAAAATATGTACTGTCGGGTAATTAGCAGACAAGTATTTTCCATAAGAAACATTAATATATGTAGTTATGAATCAAAATATTTATGTATTTGGAAACTGTCAGAGTTCTTCATTCACATGAAGTAAAGAAAGTTAAGCTGACTAGGGATGCTTTTACCTCTTCCTACAAGGTTTGACTGATTATATAAATGTTCTTCAGGTTTACTAAAAGTCACTCTAAATAAGTTAAATATTTTAACTATTTAAACTATTAATTTTAAATATTTTATTTCAATGTAATTTGTTTGTTCAATTAAAATTATGTTTTGCTTTATATTATGGCAATGTTTTAGAATACCATCAGAGAGAGCCACTTGAGAAAAAACAAATCATTATTTGTTCAATGCATTTGATGTTGCAATAGTGTCTGAATTTCTGTGAATACACCCTTTCCTTCCTTTTGTGGTTCATGAGCAGTAAATAATCCAAAGACTTATAGAATTTGGGGTTGTTAACTCTTCTTCAGCTGTGTTAGAGGCAGCATGGATACAGAGATATGGGCCAGAAAATGAAAAATACTCTACTCCAGCAAAAAAAAAAAAAAAAAAAAAAAAAAAAAGACATTAAATTACCGACACCAGTAAAAACTTAGATTTGATGAAAATGATTACTCACATACAGCACTTAACTCACATGAGACGGGGAGACTACACTGTCTGATAGTGTGTGTCTGACCCATGTGTGTCATTTTGATAGTTTTCCGTTTTTATTTATTGAAGTGGTCAGCATGCCAATGAGGAACTGAGACTGGGTAGAGAAGGTATAAGAGAACTCTATGGCTTTCTCAGGTAACAGACACAGTACTGGAGCGTCAACAATTATAAAGACACAGTCCACTCTAGAGAACTTGAGTCAGTCATCAGATGAAGGGAAACGTATTATGAGGACTAGATGACGTTTCTAGACAGTTGAGGTATAGGATCTCAGAAGGACCCTAAGCAAGAACATAAGCAAAGCATTTTAGAATAGAAAACAGAAAACCAGAATGAGTTTGGTGAAATACTCCCTGGGTCTTCTAGAAATAACACAGACAGATTTTAGGGTGGACAGCCTGGAGAAATCTTCATTGTATCAATGAAAGTTAGAACAAGTGAAATTGGAGTTAGCACTATAAATGCAACCCAAGAAAGGTTGTTTTAAAAACTACCTATCAGATTTTCTGCCAATGTAATTTGCCAGAATTTCTGGTGTAGAAGGAGTCTTCTCTCATGAACCCATTTGCCTCTTAGTGTTGAACAGAATTTCATCAATGTTTTAATAATAACAAAAATAACAAGATTTAGTCAGTCTGGTTTTATATTAAGGTCTTTGATCCACTTGGCCTTAAGTTTTTTGTTGTTGTTGTTTTGTTTTTTCTTTTCCTCTTTATTTTTTTATTTCTTCAAGTTACATCTCAATCGCAATCCCCTCCCTACTCCCCCCTCCAGTCCCATCCTCCCACCCTCTTCCGCCTCAACCCACCCATCCCCTTCCTTTTTTTTAAGTTTAAGGTATATCTTTTTTCCCTCAGCAGTTTCCCCTTTCAGTCCAACAAATGGCTCTTTCTCTTATAATAATAAATAAAATACAAAACAGCAGAGGTAATTAGGCCACAATTATGAGAGTTATATGGCTTAGCATACATTCCCAATGCCTAGTCCATATGTATTTGGCACCTGGCTTTAATGTTCTACTATCTAAACATCTCCATGAGTTTAAAGTTCTATATCTAACTCAGTTTTCATACTAACTTGCATCACAATTTTAAAAACATCTTCTTAGATCCAGAACACTCTCTTGATTCCTAAACAACTCAAAATTTAATTATGAGACTCTAGTTATCTATTCTTCAACCACCTCAGAGACCTGAGAGGGATAAATATATCTGATTATATAGGAAGTGCAGGGCCTACAGCTTCCAAAACTAAGAAATGACATACCAGTGGCTGCCTGGACAGTTCACATTTTCTCTCCATACATTACAGCATCAATCTTCAGTCATTTGGCCCCATTTCTCTGACAGACATTGATTGTAGAGCAGGAATTATGAAGAACTTGCCTACCCTGTCTTGGCAGAGCTAGGCTGTCGACTTACCTGCTTCCAAGTTTTGTCCTTTTTGGACAGCAGTCTGTCTACAGTTGGAGCAAGGGTTTTTTTCTGCCAAGAGATAGGCTTGCCACTAATTCAGTCATCTCCCACTGGAGATTCTTCGATGCTCATTTCTACTTGGAGTAGAATAGGGGGTACTGTCAGGAGTTGACATGTCTTGATATCAAAAAAAAATCTTAAGTTAAGAAAACATCTTTGAAGGCCATATTCTGCAGATCTCTTGAGGTTTTTGAAGAGGCCCTATCTATCTCTTATATTAGGATAAGCAGATGTTGCTTGTCTCTTAGCAACTTATTTCTTCAAGTTACATCTCAATCGCAATCGCCTCCCTACTCCCCCCTCCAGTCCCATCCTCCTACCCTCTTCCCCCTCAACCCACCGATCCTCTTCTTTTTTTTTAAAGTTTAAGTTATATCTCCCCCCCCAACAGCTCCTCCTTTCAGTCCAGCAAATGGCTCTTTCTCTTATAATAATAAATACAATACAAAACAGAAATAATTATGCCACAATAGTATGGCTTAGCATACATTCCCAATATCTAGTCCATACATATTTGGCACCTGACTTTAACATTCTACTATCTAACCATCTCCATGCGTTTAAAGTTCTATATCCAACTCAGCTTCCATCCTAACTTCCATCACAATTTTAAAAACATCTTCTTAGATCTAGGACACCCTCTTAATTCTTAAACAACTCAAAATTTAACTATGAGACTCTAGCTAGGACTTAAGTTTTATGAAATGTGATAAATATGGATCTATTTTCATTGTTTTAGATGTTGACATCCAGTTAGACCAGCACCATTTGTTGAAGATGCTGACCTTTTTCCATTGTATGGTTTTGGCTTCTTTGTCAAAAATTAAGTGACCATAGATGTGTGGGTTTATTTCTGGGTCTTCAATTTGATTATGAACTTATCTGTTTCTATACCAGTACCATGCTGTTTTTATTACTATTGCTCTGTAGTATAGTTTGAAATTAGGGATGGTGATATCTCCAGATGTTGTTTCATTGTACAGGATTCATTCAGCTATTCTGGATTTTTTGTTTTCCATATGAAGTGGAGAGTTATTCTTTTAAGGTCTAATAGGAATTGCATTGAATCTGTATATTGCGTTTGGTAGGATGGCCATTATTATTATGTTGATCCTTCCTATCCACAAACACGAGAGATCTTTCCATCTTCTGATGTCTTCTTCAATTTCTTTGTTCATGGACTTTAAGTTCTTGTTGTACAGGTATTTCACTTGCTTGGTTAGAGTTACTCCCAGGTATTTTATATTATTTGTGTCTATTGTGTAGGGTGTTGTTTCCCTAATTTCTTTCTCCACCCATTTATCTTTTGTGTAAAGAATGGCTACTGATTTTTTTTTTGAGTTAATTTTGTATCCAGCCATCTTGCTGAAAGAGTCTATCAGCTGTAAGAGTTCTCTGGTGGAATTTTTGGGGTCACTTGTATATACTATCATATCACGAATAGGGATAATTTGACTTCTTACTTTCTGATTTGTATCCCCTTGATCTCCTTTATTTGTCTTATTGCTCTGGCTAGAACTTCAAGTACTACATTGAAGAGATATGGGGAGAGTGGGCATCCTTGCATTATCCCTGATTTTAGGGAAAATGCTTTAAGTATCTCTCAATTTAAATTGATGTTGGTTACTGGCTTGCTGTATATCACCTTTATTATTTCTAGGTATGAACCTTGTATGCTAGTTTTCTCCAAACAAATGCTCAAAAATAACAGTAGTAATATTCATCAAGTATCATCAAAAATTTAATACATGTTTTTCTTTTTTAAGAGAAACATTATTTTTTATTTTTGAGATTATGATATAGTTACATAATTTTCTCCTTCCCGTTCTTCCATCACCCCCCCCCAAAAAAAAAAAACCAAAAACAAAAACAAAAACATGCTGTCTGGTGATATCTTAGAAATCTTGGAATAGCTCTACTTCAAGACTCAGCCATACCACTTCTGGGTATACATCCAAAAGATTCCTCACCAAACCACAAGGACATTTCCTCATCTATGCTCATAGAAGCCTTATTTGTAATAGCTAGAAACTGGAAACAACCAAGATGTCCTTCAACTGAAGAATGGATTTTAAAAATGTGGTACATTTACACAATAGAATACTACTCAGCAATCAGAAATAAGGAAATCATGCAATTTGCAACCAAATGGATGGAACTAGAAAAGCTCATCCTGAGAGAGCTAACATAGACCCAGAAAGATACACATGGCATGTATTCACTTATAACTGAATTTTAGACATTCTATGGGTCTAGCAGAAGCCAGTGACTCAAGAGAAGGCAGCAACATAAGATAGCTAACAGGAATGGTGTGCTTCTGTAAGTGAAGTCATTCTGATTCACCCATAGTGGACATGTAAGCTGAAAGGATTTCAAGGGTTTGTACTCTTTCCATATTTTACTTTCAGTTAAGAAAATGGGACTTAAGTTTAAAAAAATCCTGTCTTTAAAATTGGAAAGAGCAATATATAAATCCTTGCTCTGTCATTCCAAATACAGAGAATAATCCTGTCATAGAAAACCTATAATTTGTACATGATTTTTTTTCTGTTTTACTCAATATTTATGAGGATATTTTACTAGTATCTTAGATATTCTGAACAGATGTAAGGAAACATGAGAACACACACACATATATATTAGAAAAAATTAACATTACCATAATTTTTAATGAATATAGATAGAAATTGGATAAAAGAAAAAGTATGTGATTGGTGCTAATTTTTTTAAACTTACCTCAGAAGCAAAGTACCCCAGTCATCATTTTTCTTTTCTATTATGTACCAGCTACTGCATCAAAAATTCATTTGTTATATTCCTGAGCTAGCCCCTCCCAGGGGCTTTTTTAAATGATTGAGGCTAATCTGATGAATTGTTTCTAGTGAGATGTAATTGCTTAATGTCTCATCTGTTCCAGGTAGCTTTTGCATTTGCTCTTAGGTCTTCAATGCCTTGGCCCAATGAGGTGTGTAATAAGATTAGAATGACCAGACCCAAGCCCTTCCACCTGAAAGAAGACAGAAGTCAATATTTGTGGGCTGATCTGAGAATTTCCATTACCAACAGAGGCACAAAACCATTTCTTGGGAAGGAAGATATTTCATTTTCTTTTGGTCTATGTATGAGTGTTTTTCCAAGTTTAAATGCTTTCTATTCTGAGGTTATGCACAAAAGTAAATGTTGCTCTGGGAATATATTTCAAAAATAATTTCAGTAATTATTTAAACAGTAGTATTATTATCAATTGCATCAAAATGACATGGGAAATGATAGGATCACTTATTCTATCAATCTCCAGTTTGTCTAATTTGTGCTTTCTTTTACTCTACTAATATTGTCTTACAACATATGTCTTACTAACTTTAACAAACAGTATTTTAATTTTATCTCTAATTATAGGACTAGCTTTACTACAAAGATCTGAAGGATTTTAAGACTTGTTTTAAATGCCACATTTGCATTCACAAATTACTCCTATATGTCACATTCATTTCTTCTTTTCCATGTTTATCTCTTCCACGAAAGCCAAAACCATGACCATGTTTTACTATTCCACTCATTGGCCTGAATACCACAGGAACAAATGGTTCTGCTTTGCACCAAATAACTTTGCGGGATACCATTGACCTCCATGTCCCCTCACTACCTCCTCTGGACACCAATATCCTTGACAGGAACTGTTAATATCTTAACCCATGAGTTGCAGCCTCTGTGGTTCTGAATTGTTACTGCGCTCTTGAGAGTCCTTGACCCTCAGTGCTAGTAAGGGCAGGTAAATTACTTTTCTCTTGCCTGTTCCACATGGGCTTCCAAAACTTTATAAAGTTTTAGATGGATGGATTATTTCAGTATTAATTATAAACTCTCTTCTCTTTGAGTTCATACATTTATAAGTTGGCTAACAAACTCAAGTGAGGCATCATTTCGTGTTTAGAGTAAATAGTTTTGTTAAGGAGTTTTTTTTTTTCTGTTTAATGCTTGTATGTATCTGACTTTGCTTCTCTTTGGTAACATTTAATTAATAGTGAATATCATAATTGACTCATAAGCAGTCACTTTGATGACAAAGATACAGCCTCATCCCAGAAGGGACCCAACTTATGATTCAGATGGATTTATGTACATCTTTGATGGTGACTTTTCTTGGATTCTGAATTGTCTCTTCCTGGATTTTTTTTTTTCCAAAATTTCACTTGCTTAAGCATAGAGAATGTATGAGATGATGTTTTCCCAAAACATGACTCTTTTCCTTCATTCATCATAACCTATATGGTTTCCTCTTCTATGTTGCAAAATTTTACATAAACAAAACTGGAAAACATAAAAATTATATGATACGGTGTAAGTAATAAATGACCTGGAGTTGGGATTTAATGGAGAAGGCCAAAGGCTCAAACAGAAGCTATAGGGATCATTTTAATTCTCCCATTTGTCCCTCAAAACTGTACCTGAAATACTTTTAAGAACTTATATCTCGATCAGCAATGAAATGAGACACTTTACTTTGCTTGAATATCATAATATCCTTGCCTACACTTCAGTCATTCTATCTTTGTCTCTGTGTGGGAAACTTCACATTTCCATGTGGTAATAAGATTAGAATACTTTTAGTTAACCATGCCTCTCCTGGTGTCTTTTAACAATGATTGTCCCAGATAGGGATTCCTTATCAGGTTTCCCTAATGAGATGGAAGGGCAAGAATGGAATCTTCTGGAAGCTATTTTTCTTCCATTCTAAAGAAGGTGGGTATATCTGGAAGATTTTCAATGTCTTAGTCATATTCAATCCTTACATTTTTAATGTTATATTGTTTTGGATTGTATGTGTACTGAGCGATGCATATATTGGGTCATACTATGCTATGCAGGTGTTCTATCACAAAATTATATCCTAAGATTTCTTATATTTTGAGGTAGAGTATCACTAAATTTCCCAGGCCTTGAGTTTATCCTGTAAACCAGGCAGGGTTTGAACTTCTGATTTTTCTGCCATAACTTCTAAAATAGCATCTGTTACAAGCATGCAGCACTAGGCCACCAAGATCCAGAGCTTAGACACAGATCCAGCAATTGGTGTCACTTTGTGATTATGTACAGTAAGACACAGCAGTAGAGCCAAGGCAGAACATTAGCTCAGACTTGGGGCTGCTGAGCCAATCCCTGAACTTCTCTAAGCACCTCATTATAATTAAGCAGTTTAAGTCCTTGTGGGCAAATGTGGGCTTCTTAAACTTTTCTGCTCATGACTCAGTTTTGCCCAAAAACTGTTCTGTGGGGCTGAGTATGTAAGTAAATAAATAATTGCATATTACCAGTAATAAATCGATTGAAATTTATTTTAAAATAATACTTTGCTACACATATATTTTATTCTTTAATAATGATGAAAGCAAACTTGTATACCAATAAGATAAATGTGCTTCCAAAACTAAGATTTCATAAGCCTATATGAGCAGGGTACTTTGAATGTACACTAAAAAGCATTGCAGTTCCTGGCCTGCAGTAGTCTATCTGTGTGAAGGTATTTAAAATAGGGTTCCTTGGTGTGGCTTGCATGTGGATCCAGTACATATTGTATGCTTAGAAGGAAGGCTATATGAAACATTGCTCAGTACAGATGAGTACTATCAGAAACAGCTTAAATTCATCACTTATTTGATTTCAGGTTAATTTTTGGTCATTGTGTGTTCAGAAACCTCATACAGTTGCCAAAGTTTTCCCAACTCTCACAGTAAGTCACAACCCACAGTTTAAGAAGTTTGGGGCCAAATCATGGGTCAACACAAAACAATTTACTGGCCAAATCTGGCCTGCACCTGTTTTCTGTAAATACAGCTTTACTGGAGCACAGCCACCATATGTATTTTCTGCCTTGTGTTCTGGATCCCTTCTTCACAGTAGCTGGGTTATAACTGTAAGCAGCAGAATTGAGATGTAGCTGGCCAGGAGTACTGGATAGCAGCACTTAACATATTTATTGTGTGGTCTCAATATCATTATCTTCTGTGGACCTCTACATCAAACAAGTTCTCAGTTAGAATGTTCTACTGTTGTCACATCTGAAGTGGTAATATCCTACGTCTAGGCATCTGCATTTGGTATGATAATAACCATATTTTATACCAATTATATCCATCGAGCCTTGAAATATTGTCCTCTAAATGGACATATATTTAAAAGATATATTTTAATTTACCTGTAAATACAGAGAATGTTCGAGACTAAGAAGAAACCATTCTACCTGTAGACCTGTTAATTTAAAATAACTTTGCCTGTTTTTTTAAAAAATGAAGTGTCAACTCAGTGAGTGAGCTATGACTTTACAGTTATTCCAAGGGGTGACATTTGTGCAGACTGTATAAAATGTTCAGTGTTAAAAAGCATTCTGTGGCCACCCCATTCTTTTTCTTCAACCATATAGCAAAATAACAAAACATGATCCAGGCCTCAATTTCGAAAAGAACACTCTTCAGCAGACTAACCCAAAGCTTAAATTAGTCAGATTGGTCACCCAACTGACCCTTAACATGACACTATTTCCATACCTATGAACTGAAAAGTACAAAGTGGAAGGAGCTTTGTCCTATGAAGATAATCAAACAGACCTTTATGTCTGTACATCATTTTTTTGCATGTATCTGACCGAGACATATTCCTTTAAAATTAGCATTGTAAACGTTTAGGTCTCCTGCAGATAGCAACAGCTTTTGGTCATAGTCCTACAAGCATGGAGTAGAGCCATAGGCTGGGCCATCTCTTTCCAGGTGTAGCCTCTGTTAACACCATTTCCACCTCTTATGATTAAGCGATATTTGAAGGATTTCTTCCTCAATTCAAGAAGATTGTTTTTTAATATTTGTTTCAATATGAAGGAAGGACACACTCATTCATCTTAGAAATGTTGCAGCAATACTCCTTATCAGCCATTGATGATGAATGGGAAAAATCTCTTCCTAGCCTGGGAGAGAATATTACACAACTCTTCTTGAGTCTCACCACAAATCTTTCTTAATAAAACACAACTCATCAATTTCCAGAAGAAGAATATATTTTCAGCCATAAAAGGTATACCAATAAAAAGAGATGTCTCACAGAAGTCCCTTTTCATACAATGCTTTATGTTCATGATTATGTGCAGGCACAGCTGGAAGCACTTTCTTTTTGCAGAGAAAAATTTAGGATGATAAATTTGTTTTCAAAAGGACAGACTGTCGTCTTCTTGTAGAGACTCTGATATTTATTAACTATCACTTGGAGACAGGATAGTTCTAAGAATTGGGGAATTTATTGTATTAAGAAACCAAAAAATGGCAATCTTCAGAAGCTAAATATGCATTACCCAAAAGATAGGGTTATGTCCACTGCAATAAGTGCAGCTTTCCAGACCCCCAAAAGTTAAAGGAAAATTCTATATTTAGAACCCTTTTCCACATACATCCAGATCGATGCTGCGGTTGTCATGGTAGTAATGTTTAACTTGTACAAGGTGTCTTTTACTTGCCAATTGAATGTGTAGTCAATGTACTTAATCATTATTTTCAAATCATGATTTTTGTCTCTTTAGGTCACACAATTACTGTTCAAGCAGATCTCAATTCAGGGACTTGAGCAGCACCCCCCTTGCTTGAGCCCACCACCTACAGCTTTCCTCATACTGGAACTGTAAATGCACATCACCATGCCTAGCTTTAAAAATCAGATTCTCTACTCTGAGCACTCTCATGAACTGCTAAGTCATTCTAAAAGATAAATACTGGGGAATGGAGTAACACCTAGAACTTTTCTCATATAAATGGGGTTTCTACATTTGTTCCTTATCATGGTCAAAAAGGAATTAATTAATCAAGTAGGTAAAAAAAAAAAATACCTAAAAATTGGTCACATGCCATAGAAGCATTAGTACCTCTGGAGTCAATTCTGGAAGAATCTTGGGAATGAATCTCAGTCAGTCAAGTTTGATTCATTGGTTCCATTTGTCTCTCTCAATTCTGTTACTACACAGCTCTGCTCTGTACTTGCAATTAGTAAATCCGCAAAGGCAAATGGAAAGTAAGTAGATGATCATCACAGTATAAAATTACCTATGTTTCATGGATGCCAGCCCTGGCCTTTGAGAAACTATGTGTCAATCAGTGTTCAGAGTTACAGAATGGAATATATATATAAATTTTCCTGCTAGATAAGTCAAAGTGCTTGGAAGTATACAAGACAAAGTATTTGAATACTGATACTCTAGCTAGGGAAAATTAGATGTAAATATCTCTAAAGTAAACCCCAAGATGCATGTGTTGCCTGAGTCAGCATGAAGTCTTCACCATGAGCATCTCCTAGATCATACTGTATCTCTGCTACTGCCAGGGACAGTTGGCTGAATATAGATATTGCCTAGAATGTCTTTGGTTGCATAACTTTATTCTAAATATTCCAAATGAGAAGCAAATAACATAGTGTTAATTCCAAAGTTGTAATTCATCCTTTAGTGTAGCAAGAGGCCAGTTTTTTATCCTATAAAATTTATCAATAGGAGAACAAATTTTATAATGGAATGTAAAGTCAACTTAGCAATTGAAAGTAAGTAGACATTGTAAAAATACAAAACTAAATTTGTATTATCATGATTGACATTGTTTTTAAAAACTGCAGTGTATTTATGAGGAATCTATATTTACATGACTGATAAAACATGTTTTAGGCTGCAAATGATCAACAAGCTCCTTCTTCACCAAGGCAGTATGAAAATTTGCTAAGACATACTAATTGGAATGTAATAGTTTTCATAGTTATAATTTCAATAGATACAGTAAATGTACATAAATGAGTGGATTTATATTTGGGTATATATTAATCTAGTTAATTCATGGTTTCTGAAATGTCAAACTTTCAACATTAAGGACCACACAGGCAATTTTTGAAAGTCTTTCCTGTGTGTTATGTGATGTTTAATAGAAACTCTGACTTATAGCCACTTGAATCAATGACAGTTCAAGAAAAACTGTCAAAAATACACACACTGTAAAATGCTCTCGATTGGAAAACCACTGAGTTAACTCCACCCTCTTTTGTCTTATATTAGCATTCAACATAGGAAGTTATTATGCATTAGTGTGTTAACACAGTGAGCATGAAAGAAAGATGTATAAATGAGTGTAATGACTAATAAACTATTCATGTTTGTAGAAAATTGATGCTTCTTGAAGTATGTTAGCAATTTCATGAATGAGAGAGTGTAACAAATTCCTGCTTGACATTAAAACCAAGCAGAACTTAGTTAAATCTTATTTGTATCATCCAAAAAGGGTTCTTGAAAACTTCAGAGATATTATTTGTAATGTCATCATCTAATTATAGATATTCAGGAATATAGTTAATACTTATGTTTCACTCTTCTATGAACTCAATTTATAGGAGCTATGGGCGAGCATGGAGAAAAGTATTAAAATAGAGGGTGAAGTACAAAGATATATGTGTATGATAATGCTATAATGCCATTGTCTTGTTTTCTGGCTAAAATTGAAAAACTTTAGTAAGGCACCAGTTTAGAGAGTTTAAAACAAAACTACTAAAAGCTGTACTACAATACTTCATGTTGATTTTTTTTTGTATTTGTGTGAACACATGAATTTACTAGTTATCTTTTTCAGCAGAAAAGGACAATGCAACTGATGGTGATTTTTGTGGTGGAGGACACATGTGTTTCATTGGCCTGGATGGCTGTTCATTCCTCAGGCTTCAGTTTCAATATCACTTCTTTTAAAAGTTGTGCCTTAGGGCTAGTGATGTAACTAAGTTTATAGAGTGCTTGCCTAACATCTAGGGAGACCCTGAATTGAAAATCAGAACCTCCTAAAACAAGCATGGTGGCACACACTTCTAATCTAGCACTCAAGAGATAGAGACAACATCTTCAGCTATGTAGTGATTTCATGGGGCCAGGCTGGGTTACATGAGTTCCTGTCTCAAATATTTTTAATTAAAATTGTTCTCTTAGTCCTCATCAAATTGGTTCTATTATTTTCTATGATAACATCTCATCTTTTAATTCACAGCATTTACCACAATGCACAATTGAATATTTATGTGTGGTGGTTTGAGTGAGGCTGGCCCCCGCAGGCTCATATATTTGAGTACTTGGTTCCCAGTTGGTGGAACTCTCCAGGAAGGATTGGGAAGTGTATCTTTGTTGGAGGAACATACTAGAGGTGTGCTTTGAGGTTTCAAATGTTGATTTTATTCTGCTAGCTCTCTCTCTCTCTGCATCCTGGTTGTTGCCTCAAGATATAGTATCTTAGTTGCTACTCCAGTACCATACTTGCCTGCCCTCTAGTAAATTTTTTTCTTTATAAATTGCCATGGTCATGATGTTTTATCAGAGAAAGAAAAAGCATCTAAGACAATGTGGATGAATATTAATCCTTTATGGATTTGTTTGTAAGTCCTACAAAGAGAAGGCTTATTTCTGTTGTTCACAATTACAACATTGGCACTTTGGTTAGAATCTATCTCTTAGTATGCAGTGTTGTTCTGAATACATATTAAATAATGTATTTTAGATACAGCTTCTAAAATGTAGTACAAAGGTGCTTCCACAGTCATTTTAAATTTGTATCAGCTCCAAGGGGTGAGATTTTTCTGCAGTTTTGGGTTAGAGCTGCTGACATGAGCTTGTGAAGCCAATACTGTTAATTTGTTTTGAACTGCAAATTTACTAAAACCATAAAGGCAGCTAGAAACTACTGGGAATGGGGATGCTTTTAATATGAAGATACACACATGCAAAAGCTTAGATGATTGTTAGTCACTGACCAACACATCAATGACTTTGAGATTCTGTTCTAGTGAAACAGCTGGAAGAAGGGGGGATCTACCTACTAGTCCTGGTATGAGTCTTGGACTTTATAAAAGCACATTGCTATAATTACACCTTGGGAAATATACATCTTGAATGTTCAGAATAATTTTTTTTTTGAGACAGTGTTGCTCTGTGTAGTCCTAGTTGTCCTGGACTCACTTTGTAGACCAGGCTGGCCTTGAACTCACAGAGATCTGCCTGCCTGTACCTCCCGAGTGTTGGGATTAAAGGTATGCACCACCATGCCTGGCTGGAATAATTCTTATATTGGACATAATCTGAACTCCCAAACACAGTATTTCCATGTATAATTTTAACAGGTAACAACATGCAACCAATACAGTGAGGATGTTTGGGAAAGGGACCCCAAAGAGCTGACATTTGGTGCCAGTGTTCTTTTCCAAGCTATTACTAATTCTATTGTTTGGCACATGGGTTGAAAAGTTGAGCAGAAAAATCTCACTAGGCACGAGGTATAGAGTTAAAGAGATATCTCTGTTAAGTCTGAAGGCTTAAATTAATAAATTTGAATAAACATGAAACTGAAATAGAATCCTGTTAACAAAACAGAAGCTAATTTATGGTTAACCTCAATCTTTGATTGGACTAAAGCCATTTTAACATAGCTGTCTGAAAAAACCAATGTCAATACCCTTTATGGCTTCAGCATATCTCTTCATATGTTATATACAATGTCAGATACATAAGTAAAATTACCATTGTAGGCTTATCTGACAGCATTTGCCTAAGATAAAAGGAAAAACTAAAATACAATGACCTGTGTTATAATAGTTTATTAGTTTCTCTGTGTGTGTGTGTGTGTGTGTATAAATCATGAAAAAATTCAGTAATTTAGAACAATATCAATTTGTTATCTAAGTTATAAAACAGTAAAGTCTCAAGTGAATCACATTAGGTTAAATACAAGTTGTCAAGACTGCACTACTTCTGAAAGTTCTATAAAAATTACATATGGCCTTCTTTCCCCCAATTATAGTGGTTAATTACATCTAAGATGATTGGCTTCATTCCTCCTCCATCTTCATAGTCAGAAAACACTTCTCTCTCTGCACATATTTCCCTCTCCCTGTTTAGTTTCACACTTCTTATTAGACGGATTTTGTGAGTATATTTGGATATACAACACAATCCAGAATAATGATTCTACTTCCAAGGCATCTGATCAGTAACTGTACCTCCATCTTTAACCTTATTCCCTCTTTGTTAGATAATTTAACATAGCCTCAGATTGTGGGTGGTCAGATGTGAACATCTTTGAGGATCTGTTATTATTCTCAACTTACAGGTTGTTAAAAAGTTAACTAGTATATACTTCCATTGGCACAGGATGGCATAACCATTGCAGACCAAATGAAATGTATGAGAAACATAGTTTGTAGAATGAAAAAGTATTAGCATAAATTTAAGACTTTAATAATTGAATTGAAGAGCTGGAGATAAAAGTGCTGAAGACAAATACAGTTCAGAAGAAAATAATATAGAAGCACAGAATATAGAACCATAAAGGATATATAACAGAGTGGGGGAAAGTACATATGAAAAACAAGATATGTCAGGAAATGAGTCACAAAGTTTAGTTAATGTAACAAAGGAAGAAAGAGACTCTAGGACAAGAATATTTTTATGAGATAATGTTAAAAAAATTATGTGACAGAATTGGATGATATATTAAGGGAGATCGAAACATCCAAGCACAACAAACTCAAGGAAAATCACACTAATATAGTATAGAGAAACTACTGATACCAAGCGATCAATCAAAAGATATGATAGTTATCAAAAAGGAAGAATAAAATTGACAGCTGTTTTATGACAGACAATGAAAATTAGAAGAAAGTAGAATAATATGAAATCTCTGAAAGGAAATTCCTTCTAAACTATAATCCCAAATATGATGAAAAATCCTTTATTATTTGTTTTTAAAAGCCACAGTAATCATTGATCACTATGGTTTCAGTAAAGGAAACACTCAGAATTGATGAAAAATGACCAGAGAGAGAAGCTCACAGATGTAGGAATATGTAAAAGATAGTAAACAATAAATGTGTTTATAAGTCTAAACACTATTCTGAAACAACAGTCATGAATGCTAGGTTTCAGACTTATTTTATTTATTTTTTTTCTTTTTTTAATAATTTATTTTTTATTTCTTCATGTTACATCTCAATCACAATCCCCTCCCTACTCCTCCCTCCAGTCCCACCCTTCCACCCTCCTCCCCCTCAAGCCCCCATCCTCTTCCCTTCTTTTTTTTTTAGTTTAAGGTATTTCTTCCCCCACCAACAGCTCTCCCTTTCAGTCCAAAAAATGGTTCTTTTTCTTATAACTATAAATACAATACAAAACAACAGATATAAATAGGCCACAATTATGAGAGTTATATGGCTTAGCATACATTCCCAATGTCCAGTCCTTATTCACAAGTCCTTTTTCTTCTAATTGGTATGTGATAGCCGGTATGGACTTGAATCATAGTTTGCTTAACTCCAGGTCTTATATTCATTATTAGCACATATAGTAAATGTACCTTGAATGAGGTGGCCTATAGCATTATCAAAACTTGGTTCAAAGACTATAGTAAATAGAATTACCCTTTCTTTCTTATTCTTTTTTTTTTTGGCCTTTTTTCTATTTAAGACTTGTTTCTTTTGTTTTTCTTTATTTTTAATTTATTAATTCAAGTTGCATCTCCATCACAATTGGAATCATCCTTTCAATGTCAAATATTTCCTTCTGTGTTCTATTAATTGTCAATCACCAGGGAAGTAAGAGTCTCACAAAGCATCAGAGTTGAGCACTGAGTACGGTGACACATGCATCTTACTGAATTTCCTAGATACATGCAGAGATAACCAGTAGGTTTAGAGGGCAGTCACAGTTTTGTTTTGACACATTCTGAGTCCAGGTCAATTCACTGCCACTGCATTTAGTGCAGAAAGCAAAAGAACACTGTGATTATTTTTATCATTAACAAAAGAAATCTAAGTTGAATTTATGGACATGGATATACATGTGACAGATACAATGATGTTACTTGTATTTTTTTTACTTTAAAACATACTTTACTAAATAAGACATTCAAAAACCTAGGATAGCATAAAATACATTGTCATTTTTTAAATATATTTGCTTCACTTAATTTTGTGTTTATTTGAAAAGAAACTCCTAATTACATCAT
>CAJQZJ010004824.1:3712283-3735608 GCA_907164525.1 Lophiomys imhausi
GATGTATCTTGAATTAATAAATAAATGTAAAAAGAAAAAGAAAAAATCATGCAACATATATTGGTATTCTGAATAAAGATAAATAAGTTATATACTTCAAATAAAAGAATGTCATACTAAATAAAAATACAGATGACATCTACCTAAAAATAATCACAAAGTCTTACTATAATTATTAAGTGGATAAAAAAAGGTTTACAATAAAAGAATGTAGGATAAAGTTGATCTAACTAAAACAATTTATAATCAAATAGAACCAAATAATCCAATCAAAAAATGGGGAACAGAGCTAAACAGAGAATTCACAAAGGAGGAACCCATAATGGCTGAGAGACACTTGAAGAAATGCTCAGCATTCTTAATCATCAGAGAAATGCAACTCAAGAAGACTCTGAGATTCCATCTCACACCTGTCAGAATGGCTAAGATCGAAAACTCAAATGACCGCACATGCTGGTGAGGGTGTGCAGAAAGGGGAACACTCTTCCATTGCTGGTGGGAGTGTAAGCTTGTACAACCACTATGGAAATCAGTCTGGCGGTTTCTTAGAAAACGTGAAATAGCTCTACCTGAAGACCCAGCCATACACTTCTGGATATACATCCAAATGATACCTCACCAAACCACAGGGCGTTTCTTCACCTATGTTCATAGCACCCTTATTTGTAATAGCTAGGAACTTGAAACAACCCAGATGTCCCTAAACTGAGGAATGAATAAAAAAACTGGTACATCTATACAATGGAATACTACTCAGCCATCAGAAACAATGAAATCATGCAATTTGCAGCCAAATAGATGGAACTAGAGAAGTTTATCCTGAGTGAGCTAACCCAGACTCCGAAGGATGCACATGGCATCTATTCACTTATAATCAGATTTTAGCCATACAGTAGGATGACTATACTACAGCCTGTGCACCAAAGGGAACAGGAACTTAGGCTTTGATACCTGTCAGTGAGACACTTTGCCCTAGTGGTGCTGCATGTAGGCCCCCAGTCATATGAGGCTCTTGGCCCTCATATGACTGCTGAACTGGGGTGGAGGACTGACATGTAGGGACACTCCACTCTGGAGGAGTGGGATGGAAGGGATAAGGGGTAGAGGGTGGGAGGGTGGGACTGGGAGGGGTGGAAAGAGGGTACTGTGATAGAGATGCAACCTGAAGTAATAAATAAACATAAAAAGGAAATAAAGAGGCACATTAGATCATAGTTAATTGTTTAATTCACAAAAAATCATCATTGTAAATTTATACACATTTTTTAAAACATTGTATAAAATGTTAAGGCAAAATTGGAAGAAATAGAAGTTACACAAAATAAAATTATAGTGGGATATGTTAACACACACCAATCTTAGTAAATGACAGAAAGACAGATGTAAAATCAATAACTTTATAAAAAGTATAAACATACAATCAATAAACATGTTCTAATTAACTGAGGAGATGCCACAAAATATGTATTATTTTCATGTATTTTTAAAAAGTCCTTTAAGAATATATGTACCTCTGCCTCATTTAGCCATCATCAAGAGTAGCCTTCCTTGTAGATGAAAGCCAACACTGAGACTCACAATGTGCAGAGATTAGTAGGCTTTTGAACACTGTCCTAAATGGATGTTTCCATCAAACCTCTCCCCTCAATGTTAAATCATCTATGCAGAAAATGAGGCAGAAATATTATAAAAGCCAAAGGTGATGGCTAACTCCAAGGAAATAATGTCTTCTAGACACAACAGGACTGAAGTCCTTATGAACTCACAGAGACTGGAAGCACACAGAGGGCCTGAAGAGGTTCAAGCTAGATGAAGTTTCAGTGCTGAGAGAAGGAAGTAGACACAGACTCCAACACCCAACCAAGATGCTATCTGCAATTGACATTTGCTAGCAAAGGGAAAACTAATTTTCTCCAATGGAATCTCACTGGGTATATTAACCACACTTCAAGGTAGTCCCATATCCAGAAATAGTTGGCTAACACAAAACAAACTTAATGATATTTTTGTAACCATTTGTCTCATTTTGCTTTGTTTGGTGTGTGTGTGTGTTTGTGTGTTATTCATCTTTCATTTGTGTATTTTGGTTCCAAATATAAAATACTTGTATATTTTACTTATATATTTTGTGGGTTTTTTGCTGAATGGGTGGGTAGTTAGAGATGATTTGGGAGGAGTTGGGAGAGAGGAAGAACATGATATTAATATATTACATAAAAATTTTGTTTTCAAAAACTTGCATATCTGTTGGCTAGAAAACAAGTTGTTATAGATGGCAATCCATAATGCCATGGAAACCATTAATTCCTAACTACAGTGGAGTTAACCTAGAAGTTAATTGTAAAAGAGTAATCAAAAAGCTCCCACATGTTTTTGAAAAGTCAGGTAACACACTCCTAAATAGTCTGCAGTTCAAACAGAAAATATATATGACACATTTATATCATTAGATAAGCCTATCCTTACCCAAATAGTATGTAAGCTTTTATATTTTTAAATAAATTTGATTATGTATGGGGCAGTCCAGCAACAAAAGTTCAAGTGAATATAAGCCTATTTAGAAAACACAAAAAAAATCATTTGAAATTAAATCAATGAAATTAAGCCCATGTATGAGTAGAAAATTATGATCTTAAACAAATCTTACATCAAAAAAATTAGAAAATGCTTGGGATACCAATGTGGACAATGCAAAGGTGATACAGATCCTAGAGATATCAGAAAGATAATCTGAGAAGCTACTGAGAAACTGAATTGTTGGTAGACCGAGGTACACTTCCCCAAATGCTGAACAGTAGACTCACAAGTAGTAATAGTAAATGCCAATATTCTTTCACAGACATGTTTGCATGCTCTCTAAACAAAATACAAACAGAACAACACAGGAAAATTGTAAAGCAATAAACAGAGTTCCATTGATTTTAATCTTAGGTGGTTGATATAACTTTTGGGGATGGATCCACATCAATGACTAAGTAAGTAGAATGAAGGAGAAAATATATTTTAATATCCTGTCTCCACAAGTAACATAGTGTCCACCAGAATATGATATATAGGTAGCACTACAGTCACACAATACTGTGTACAATGAGAGAAAATTAGAGAATTGTTACTATAAAAAGGCCATATATGAAAATCTCAAAATTAGCATAGCTTGCAAAAGAAATCAGACTCTTTGCTCCTAATATGTGAAGTTCAGGAACACATAAAACATCTATGGTACCTGAAATAATATTGATAGTTAAGATCTCCATCAGTGTTTAGAACATTCTGGTTTGGATTTATTCTGTATTTATTTCTCCTTTTTTACATATGATGTGTTTGAAACACTGTATCACTTTGAGATAATTGTCAGACATGTTATAAATAGAACACTTTTACATATAAATGTCACACTTCAGGAGAATAGTCTATTTTTTAACAATGACAGTCTCATGGAATGTTATATGTCTCATAGCATTCCCATGTATATTTAATTTCATGATAAATAGGCTTATATTCACTTGAACTTTTGTTGCTGGACTGCCCCATACATAATCAAATTTATTTAAAAATGTAAAAGCTTACATACTATTTGGGTAAGGATAGGCTTATCTAATGATATAAATGAGTCATATATATTTTCTGTTTAAGTTTTATAAACTCAAAATATCAAGGTGATGTGAGATTAACATTTTGAACATTCTTACTTCTAAAATCTAATATATGAAACAATTGAACATTGAAATAACAAAGTAAGTGGAAAATATACACTTGGCCTCCTTCAAGGAGTCACAATCAAAATGCATGTGCATATCTGTTTTTGGGAAAGCCTGGGCTTGGGAGACTGAGACAAGAGGATGAATTCTGACTTTCAGGCTGGCCTGAGTTAAGCAGTGAAACTCTGCCTCAGTCTACAAATACTGAAACACTAGAAAGTTCTACAAGATTACTTTCAAGCTATGTGCATACAATGTGCATAAAACATACATGAATTCTGTGTTTAGGCTTGATTTTCATTTTCAAAGTAACCTATTACATACATATTAATACATGCCTAAGTCAACAGGTGAACTACAAAACCCAAGTATTTTGCACATGGAATACTCGACTTATATAGTATATAGTGACAAAAAGCCATTCAAAAATTTGATTATATAATACATTAAATGTGAATCATATAAAGTGCACTAATTATTGAATGTACTTATTTTTGATTGTGAGCCTAGCCTTTAACGGCTGAGCCATCTCTCCAGCCCTATTGAATGTACTTATGCATCCTTAAAGAAAATTTGTGCTATTTAGTAAATATTATATATATGTATATATGCATACATATATAATGAAATACTTGTGTTTTCAGTGTTGATTATTGATCAAAGTTCATTAACTTTTTAAGGGATGTTTTTAAGTTACTTGAGACATGAGGGCACATTAGTAAATACATCTGTACCACATTTAGTATCTACCTTTAGTAGGTCTCTATCTACTATTTGAACCTAAATCCACTGCTGGTAGGAGTATAAACATGCACAGTCACTGTGAAAATCAGTATGGTGGTTCCTCAGCAAGCTGGGAATAGATCTATCTTAAGAGCCAGTAATCCAATTAAAAAAAAATTGGGTACAGAGCTAAACTGAGAATTCACAAAGGAGGAATCCCTAAAGGCTGAGAGACACTTGAAGAAATGCTCAACATCTGTAACATCAGAGAAATGCAACTCAAGACAACTCTGAGATTCCATCTCACTCCTGACAGAATGACTAAGATCAAAAATTTAAATGATAGCATGTGTTGGCAAGGTTGTGGAGAAAGGGGAACACTCTCCAATTGCTGATGGGAGTGCAAATTTGTACAACCATTATTGAAATCAGTCTGGTGACATCTTAGAAAACTTGGAATACCTCTACTCCAAGACCCAGCCATACCATCCTGGGCATATATACAAAAGATTCTTCAACAAACCACAAGGAAATCGCCTCATCTATGCTCATAGCAACTTTATTTGTATAAGCTAGAAAATGGAAACAACCAAGATGTCCCTCAACCGAAGAATGGATTAAAAAAAAAACACACAATATATACTACTCAGCTATCATAAACAAGGAAATTATGCAATTTGCAGCCAAATGGATGGAATTAGAAAAGCTCATTATGAGTGTATCAGAAAGATGCACATAGCATATATTCACTTATAACTGAATTTTAGCCATATAGTACAGGATAACTACAACCAACAGACTGAAAGGAACAGGAACATGGACTTTGTTACCTGTTAGTGGGATACTTTGCCCTAGTGGAGCTGCCCTGTAGGCCCCCAAACTGAGTGGAACTGAGATGTGGGGGCACCCCACACTGGTGGAGCAGGATAGGTGGGAGAGGGGGTAGAGATTGGGAGGGTGGGACTAAGAAGTGTGGAGGGAGGGGGCTGTGATAGAGATGTAACTTGAATAATAAATAAATGTAATTAAAAAAAAAGATCCAGCTATACAACTCTTGGGCATATACCCAAAGGAGTCAACATCCTATGACACTTGCTCAACCATGTTCTTTCCTACTCTATTCATATAGCCAGAAATGTTGCAGACTACAAGCCCATCAGTAGGTGAAAGTATAGGGCATATGTGGTACATATTGTTTACACAGTAGAATATTACTGAGCTTTAAAAAGCATGACATTATGAGAGTCACTGGTAAATGTATGGAACTAGGGGAAAGAAAAGAAAATATCCTCAATGAGGTAACCAATACACCAAAAGACAAACATGGCATGTATTCACTCATTTGTAGATGTTAACTGTTAAGTCTTTGATAAGCAGGCTACTTTCCATATAACCATGGAGGTTAGGTATAGAGTAATAAACTGGGGGTGGAGTGATGGATCTCTCTAGGAAGTGGAAATAGCTTATATAGACATGGATAGATAGGCAGAGGGACTGGAAAAGGAAGATCAAACAGGGAAGAGAATAGGGGGAGTGAGGGAAGAAATACAGCAAAAGGACAGTTTAAACTGAGGGCCATTTGAGAAGATTCTCAAAATATACACATATATGAAGGCGATCTAAATGGAATTGCTAAATGACAAGAGAGATGGAGCCACAAGTGAAATCTCCAGTCTTAGGAATGTTACATCTGACTGAGTTGTTAACCAAAGGTGCCCCATGGGAACCACCAAACAATCTAGATTATTGGCAAGGCTACTGATTGCTCTCCATAAATTGATGGTGAGGCACTATTCCTGAAAGCTATGCCTACACAACTCACTGAATACGGAGAAGTCAAGATGGTACCTACCTACAACCTTTATCCCATACCAACTGGTGCTCACAGTGTAGGAAGGTACTCTCCACACATTACCAAAGGAGACAGGCAAATATCAACACAGCTACAATTGCTTTGATCTTCATTGATGACTTGCCTGCAAGTGTGCTAGTGCAACAGTGGTACAAAGCTTGTGGGAGTAACAAACCAATATCTGATTGGATTTAAGGCCCATTCCATGAAGTGAGGTGGAATCCACTCCTAACACTACTTGGATAGCCAAGCATCCAAGACTAGATAGGTAGGACATTTAGGAGAAAAATAAATACTGCTGTTATGCTAATGGAAATGAAAGGACTCCTAATGACATACTATACTCAGAGATCAGAGTGTTGTTCTGCTATTATCAAAGAAACTTCCTCCTGCAGTAGATTGGAACAAATACAGAGACCCACAACTGGACAATATGCAGAGTGTGAGAGAATTTAGAACACTTAGTCCTAAATGGGATATCTCCATCAAATTCTTCCCTTCAAGGCTCAGGAAGCCCTGTGGAATAGGAGAAAGGAAGATTGTAAGAGCCAGAAGTGACAGATAACACCAAGGAAACAAGGTCTGTTAAGTAGCAGGACTGATGAACATATGTATCCACAGAGACTATGGCAGAATACACAGGGCTGGAACAAATCTGGGCCAGATAGGCTCCCAGTGCTGAGATGGGAAGTGTACACAAACCTCCAGCCATAACCCAGAAGCTGTCTTCAATTCATAAACACTTGTAAATGAAAAATTTGTTTTCTTAGACAGAATCTCACTGGGTATACATACACACCACATTTAAAGGCAGGCCCCATGCATAGTAGTATATGGTCAACACAAAATGAGCTCAATGCCATTTTAGAGATATTTTGTTTCAGAATGCTTTGTCAGGACTCTTTTTCTTTTTCTTACAGGTTTTTTTTTTTTTGTATGTGCGTTTTTTCAGGTTTTGTG
The DNA here is from genome assembly GCA_907164525.1 of Lophiomys imhausi. Taxonomy (NCBI): domain Eukaryota; kingdom Metazoa; phylum Chordata; class Mammalia; order Rodentia; family Muridae; genus Lophiomys; species Lophiomys imhausi. Next base: position 3,719,517 of record CAJQZJ010004824.1, read on the forward strand.
TTTTTATGGGATTTCTGTGTGTGAAATTGTGTGTATTTTTGTTTCTATATTTTTTATTGTGCTTTTTCTTTGGCTCCTTTTCTTCCATTGTTTGTTTGCTTTGTCCTTTTCTGGTTTGTTTGCTCTTATTTTATCTATTAATTACTGTGATTGTTTTTAGATGCCTTTTTGCATTCTATTGAGAAACAGAAAGAACATAGTTTTGGTTGAATGGGGAACAAGGGAGGATTGAGGAGAAATTGGGGAATGGAAAACTATAAACAGAAAATATGGTAGTGAACAAGTATTTTAAACTAAAAAAAAAAAAAAAAAGAAAGAAAGTTAAGCAAGGTCTTGAAGGGAGCCAGCAAGCAACATTGTTACATGGTTTCTGCTTTAACTTCTTATTGGAGTTCCTGTCTTCACTTTTGTCATCCATGGACTGAAACCTCAAAAGTATGAGGCAATTATATACTTTACTTCCCTAAAAAAAAAATTTGGGTTCTTTCAGCGAGTTTTATGCTGTGTGTTTAATCATCCTGATTTTTGTATTTTCAGGTCTAGGAAACAAAATGTTCACAAACACAGTGAAAATATGATAGATTAGCCAAGGGTTTGTTCCTTCAAGTAATAGTGAAGGTTATCTTTCCCTGATAATACCAATCTTGCCTGTTTGTCTGCCTGCCTCCCTCCCTCCCTCCCTCCCTCCCTCCCTCCCTCCCTCCCTCCCTTCCTTCCTTCCTTCCTTCTTTCCTTTTGCTTAGGAAATGGTCAATAATCTTATTTCAGTAGGGAGTAGCAGGAAGAACATTAGAATTTCAAACTTCCTCATGTAATGGACAAACTCTGAGAGCTCTTCAACAGATTGTGCTCAGTACTTCCAGACACAAGATCATGATCAAGATATCTCTCTAAAGCAATCTCACTGACACAGTAGCATCAGCAGGCTCTCCTTGCCTACCAAATGGAAGTCCTTCTAGATCATAAGCAGGAGACAAGTGTTTATTATTTCTGGCTTTAAGATAACCTTCCTACTGCCTGAGAATCCCATCACAGATTACAATCATGGTTTCCACTCCTTGACTGAGCCAAAGACATAACTCTCTGCAAAGAAGCATGCTTTCAGGATGTCAGCTTCTTGACTTTATATGAAATGACTACTGAGGGAAAGGTAAGAATTCTTTAAGAGAGGAAAAAAAAAAGCACTTTGAACTTTTTAAGCAATGGCTTCCTTCAAACCATCGGGTATTGCTGACAATTATTCCCTGCTTGCCGGAGTACCACAATCATAATTTGTGATATTTTGAAAGCGTAAAGCTATGATTGGAACCTTTGAGGCAGAAACTTCGGCCTCCATCAGCAGGGTGCATGTTAGAATTTAACTCGTTTTTCACAGAGGTTGTTCTGGCAACCAACACCAGACAAGGCTTAGCCACTGTTTATAGGCCTGTCTCACAGGGCCATGGCTACTCCAAGGCTTGCATTTATCTTCTGAAGAACTGTAATATTGAGGTTGAATATGACCAATATCCATTATATATGTGTAGGAAAATGTCATCACGGAACACATTATTTTGTACGTTTTAATTACACTAATGAAATGTATTTAAGATTCAAAAGCAAAGCAGTTATATACAACTTTATAAGTGCAATATTCTGAATCCATCATTTCCTCTATCTAAATAAATTTATAGCAAGTAAATTTTGATAGTGAGAAGATCGTGAAGTGTATCTATAAACCTCTATCTTTGTAAATCTGCCATTTTTAAAATTTGTATTTTGATGGACTGACTCAGACATGTTCTCATATCCCAGTTCTCCCTTCTGGTTATTCTCTTCTGAGAATCAAATGATAAAATTAGGTTGTGTTTACAGAATGTCTGCATACAGTAGGCATAGTGTTTGTTGTAAATATCAGGTGTCATTTCTAAAACTTATCATAGTTTTATCAAACTGGAAAATAAAAACTCCATTAGCTATGCATTTAAACAAGGATGGGCAACTATCATCCAGATGCTTTCAGTGAGTAGTCAGAATGCAAAAGAGGGACAACTCAATCCCACAGTTTTTAAAAAATTTTAAAGGAAATCCAAGGCAAATTGCCTCCATTCTTAGCATCTTACTGGCTTTCACTATAGTATCTAAGCAGTTGAAATACTTCAGTCCTGAAAAGGAAAGTGAAGGCTGCACTCTGTAAGACTTCTGGGGATCTACACGGGGTTTGGGGGCCTCCTGTTTGGTAGATATGTAGACAGGAATTTAGAAACAACTCATAAAGCTCCTTGAAGTATCTTTTGTCTCCTAAAGGAAATGATGACATCTCCACTAGCTTTCTCTTAAATATGTGGGAAATAGAATTGATTCACATGGTATGTTAGTTCCTTGTATATTGTGTGACCAGATTACCACACAGATGTATGCTTGGCTCATACTCTCAATAGCTCATACTTATCTTCTGTTTTGCAATCTATTTTGATTCCTTAACTTTGTATGTTACACTCAGAACAAAAGCTAGAAATACATCATTGTTGAGAAGTTTGCAGACCAATTGTGATAGCAAATGGCTGCCTCCCTCCATTCCTACTACTGAGAACATGACAGAGAAAAGCATCAAATTGTATCTCAAAAATAAGGGACTAGAATGCAAAGAAGCTTTGTGATGCTTTTTTCCATTTAGGCTTAGTTTTTAGATGGCCTGATCATGCTTCCTAAAACCCCGCTGTTTCTTGAAGGCATCACAGGAGACCTGCATCAGAGTCTTTAGGAAATTTTGGTCATCTTTGGACCAAGCTTCCATCCTGTCTCTCTGATATCTCCTGTAGAGAATCAACTGTCAGATTTGTTCAGGTTTTTTTTTTTTCTCCTAAATACCCCATCTTTCTTCTAGCTCTCACTGCTACCACATACCTCAGACCTTTCCTGCTAAATTGCTACCACAGCTTCTGAGCTAGTCTCCCTTTCTGTTTTCTCTGTGATTCAACCAAGGGCCCAACCCTCCACAGAGGCATCTGACTACAGCACAACCCTAAGCATCCTCCCTATGACAGAAAAGATAGTGAACATGGAAGATAAAGGAAATGAAAAGTTTATAGACATCTGGAAGCAGACTTCTGAATTTAATCTTTGTAAATAAGCTGGAAATCCTTAGTCTTCAGAATTTTGGGTGGATGAATGGCAATTCTTAGTCTTCAAAATTTTGGGTGGATGTGTGTTCCTTGAAAGAATGATACAAGTTTTGGCTAATAGAGCATATTGAGATGGAATTACAGGCTTTCTAATGCCATCCATCCATTCTTCATCTTGAAGTGAAAAATGGTGGGATGCACTTCTCATTACGCCAATTTAATTTAATTAATTAGTTGCTCAAAGAGAGAATAATGACTAAGAGTTCAAATTCTAGTTACAGAATTCCCTTGAGATATGGGTTCCAACCTCATAAGTGCAAAAGCCTTGTAAAATTACCTAGTATCTTTCAATCTCAATCACCACCACTGGACAACAAGGATAACTGTATCCATTTAGTTATTAGTGCATAACTGAATAGGCAAGATTAGATATTTTTTTGATTTCTTGCAGCAATATTATCATATTATACATCTATCTATATGTAATACACAGAGGAGTACTTTTCACAAACTAAGTGGTACATAAATTATAATTATTATCAACAATTATTGAGTGATTGCTATTTATCAGATTTTATTCTAAACTTTGCTAATATACATTGCTTAAGATAGTGATAGCACTGTATCCTAATAACATAGCATTTTATATGTTTTACCATTATTATTTTTATATGTGATTGAAATAATGTGCAGTTAAGTAACTTGCATCAAATTTTACAGTTAGTATGTGACAAACATTAGAGTTCAAGGCAGTAGTCACACTCAAAATATGATTTAATGTTCTATGCTATTTTACTGCTAATGGAAGCCATATTGTATTTTCCCTAACTTGAGCATACAAGTGATTATGTCCCTAGCATTGCTGAATAATGAATCTGGAAGTCAGCAACTCCCACTGTGGTGCATTGTCAATTGCTGCCTAATGGCTATAAGGTCCACAGTACTTACTTATCTCAATCCTCAATCTGTTGTTATTTTTATTTTAATAAATCTTAGACTATGCTTGAAAAATATATTAGTTACTTCTATGTTTTTGTTCATGAATTAATTTCCCTAGGAATGGTCCCCATTTCTGATAATGTTTACTAGGACAATAATTTTTCTATAAAAAGTATAATCCATACAAAGTATTACTTGCCATCAATCTTAGAAACTTCTATTTTGCTTAATAATGACAAAGTGTTGCTATATTCAATGCAATCAATTTTATGAGACTACATATATTCTGCCATATATTCTACCATAGTCAGTTCCCTGGAGTTAACCTTTGTGGGCATACTAAAGCCTCATTGACATTTATCCATCTTTTCTTAATTGTTTTTTCAGCTAGATGGATGAAAGCAAGACAGTGATCTGCAGAGACATAATTGTTCCTAAAACATCTGCTCACTTCTTATCTGGAGTATTAGACTGAACACCTCATTCTGAAATTGTTGGAAAGAATCCTACCACACAGTTTAAAAGAGATTGACCACCTGACTAATGGGACAGTAATTTGGGGGAAATTAGAAGATTTCCCTTTTAGAAAATTGGTTAGAATAAACTTTGAATTCATCCTGAGGGAACTATAGTTGGAGAGTTAATTAGGGTAAATACTTTGGCAGTGATTGGGGTCCACCACTTAGGAAAAGATTCAAGTGTTTCTGGCGAAAAGAGATTTCCTCCTGGGATCCTGTTTAGCTTTGGGCTGTTGATCAGATGTGTTAGCATGGCTACAGCTAAGAGACTACAGATGGGTGACTGGACAATTTCAGAAATGCATAGATGGAAGCATGCAGATTATCTGGCTCAGTTCCTCATAAAGATGCAGGATCTGGATTTCACAAAAGCTATACAATTGGCAACAACCTCAGCTCTGCAGCAGCTACAGACATCATGCAGCAATCTCTATTTGTTTTTGAATTTTACTCTTGCCAGAAGGGCGTATTTGTAAAAAAAAAAAAAACCAAAAAAACAAAAAACTTTATTTTTAAAATGTGATGTGGGGTGAGCATGGAAGGTGGTAGAACATGGAAAAGGAAGGGAAGAAGTAATGAAATTTTATTTATTTTTAACTTATTCTTCTTTTATATAATACATCCCAATCACAGTTACATCTCTCTTCACTCCTCCCAATCCCCTACTACCTCTCTTTCACATCCACTCCTCTTCCCTTCCTTTGTTTCCCTTCAGAAAAGAGAAAGCCTCCTAGTTAAATTGACCAAACATGACATACATAGTTACAAGACTAGGTGCAAACACTTGAGGCCATCCAGTAGGAGGAAAAGGGTCCCAAGAATTGTCACAGACATTGACACAGACACTTCCCATTCCCATTGCTTAGGAGTCCTACAAGAATACTAAGTTACACAATCATAACATATATTCAGAGGACCTAGCAGAGACCCAAGCAGGGTCCATGATTGCCCTTTAGACTCCATGAGCTCCCATAAGCCCAGCTTAGTTGACTCTGTTGGATGTGTTCTGGTTTCCTTAAATCCTCTGGTTCCTGCAAGCCTTCCTCCCTGCCCTTGTGTGATTCTAGCTAGAACTTCAAGTACTATATTGAATATATATGGAGAAAGTAGACAGCCCTTTCTTGTTCCTGATTTTATTGGAATTGCTTTGAGTTTATAGCTAGAGCAATAACACAACTGAAGAAGATCAAGAGGATACAAACTGGAAAGGAAGTAGCCAATGTATTGTTATTTTCCAGTGATAAGATAGCAACCCCCCAAATTCTAAGGACTTCTATAACTGACACACATCTTCAGTGAAGTGGCTGGACACAAGATTAATTTAAAAATTCAGCACCCCTCCTATATACAAATGACAAATGAACCAAGAAAGATATAAGGAAACAACACACTTCACAATAACCACAAACATCCTAAAATAACTTGGAGTAATTCTAACCAAGTATGTAAAAGATTTGTGTGATAAAAACTGGAAGTATTTAGAGAAAGAAACTGAAGAATCAGAAGTTGGAAATATCTCCCATGCTCATGGATCAGTAGGATTAACATAGTAAAAAAAATGGCCATTTTACCAAAAATAATCTACAGATTCAATACAATCACCATCAAAATTCCAACACAATTATTTATAGATCTTGAAAGAACAATGCTCAACTTCATATAAAAAAATCACAAAACCCAAGATAGCTAAAACAGACCTATACAATAAAAGAACATTCAGGAGTATAATCATTCTTGACTTCAAACTGTACTAGAGAGCAATAGTAGTAAAAACCACATGGTATTGGGGAAAAAAAAAACAGACAGATGACCAATGGAATTGAATAAAAAACCTAGATAAAAATCCACATATCTGGGCTGGAGAGGTGGCTCAGAGGTTAAGAGCACTGGCTGCTCTTCCAGAGGTGCTGAGTTCAATTCCCAGCAAACACATGGTGGCTCACAACCATCTAGAATGAGATCTGGTGCCTCCTTCTGGCCTGCAGGCAGACATGCAGACAGAATACTGTATACATAATAAATAAATAAAATTTAAAAAAAAATCCACATATCTATGGACATCTGATTTTTGATAAAGAATCCAAAACCATACACTGGAAAAAAGAAAGAATCTTCATCAAATGGTGCTGGTCTAACTGCAAGTGTTCATGTAGAAGAATGCAAAGAGATTCATTTGTATCACCTTGCATTAAATGTAAGTCCAAGTGGATCAGAGATCTCAACATAAAATCAGACACACTGAACGTGATTGAAGAGAAAGTGGGGGATAACCTTGAATGTGTTGGCACAGGAGACAACTTCCTGAACAGAACTTCAATAGCTCAGGCACTAAGACCAACAATTAATAAATAGGAGCTCGTGAAACTGAAAAGCTTCGGTAAAGCAAAGGACACTGCCAGTTGGTCAAAATATTAGCCTGTAGAGTGGGGAAAGATTTCTACTAACTCCACATCTGACAGAGGGCATAATTATATTCATTTAAAAATAGTTTAAAAAAAAACCTCATTTGCAAGTTTTCAATGAGAATATCTCAGTGTGTCCTTTGAACAAAGACTAGCCATCCTGGCTTAGGAATGACTATGTGAAACTTTCAAAGCAGTGTGATGAAAAACATAACAATATATACAAGTGATAGGATTCCTAAGCTTTGAACCAACTATGGCAGCTGAATCACCCTTGTGGGCTAAAGAACAGCACAGTGATAGCTGTTTCTGGTATCTCTGGCTTGCATATGATCACTGCTCACATTGGCTAGATGTATTGAGTGGGTATTCATCTTTCTAATGCTTTCACTGACTAATCAACCTAAGACTGAACTGGTGATTGTTGAAATACCAAGAGGCGATGAAGAATCTGCTGGTCCATTTTGAAGGGAATGGAGACCACTGCAACTGATGCATTAGACTTCCAAAAGTCTAATGGGAGGAGACATAAATAACTACTATTGTGAATTTTCCATTATTCTTGTTGAGTATTTGATTTTTTTGAAGGGGTATCAATATTAGGGACAAAAACCATTTTAACTAGCTCTGGCTAAAATGTAATCAACCTATAATATTCTAGTGTGTAAGCCATTTTTAAATTGTTTTCTATCTAGCCCAACTCAAGAAAAAGTCTGTAATTTCAAAAACTGTTTCTCTCCTTTATTCTTGGGTGATATTGAGGTTAATTATGGATGAGTTTTTCTTTCTGAACCCTTTTACTATTACTCCAATAGTCTCTGAAATGTATCTATATCAGCATTTCCTCAGATACTAAATAAATTTGTAAGATATTAATGTCTACCTTGGAAATACAGAATCAGACTTGGTAGGCTCTGGGAAATGAGCAGTTCAAACAAATTTATTAAAGAGGATCTTGTTCAGAGAGCTTGCAAACCACCACTTAGAAAAATACATGCATTTACTCAGGATCTTTGGTATTACTATTATATCTGTATCCATATCAGAAGCACAATATTGTTTGAAAGCAGTGAAATTACTTTGGGTTGAGAGTTTCATTTCATATTTTTGGAAAAATTAACAATAAGATAGGTAATTCCAATGCTGCAATGGGGAAAATGTAGGTAAAACTGCCAATATTAGATATAAAGAAAAAAATCCTATTGGGAGACAGAACTTAGAAAGTCAAAAATTTTTAATACGGGTATAAAATATTTTTATTTGTGTATCAAAAACTGTAAGGCAGAAAAGTTTTAAAAAATGATGGATAATTACTGTTTGAGTCTAATTCCCTTAGCATCAACATTTTGAAGGAAAAACAAAATTCTTCTATCTATGAACAAGCAGCACTCTGTCTAATAAACTAGGGCTCAAAGATGAATAATATATATTCATCGTTGTCTTATAAGCAAATAAGAGTGAAATAAAATTGGGACCAAGATCAGCCTTAATGGAGGTTGGCGGCAGAGAAGGATCCAGTAAACACTTGAAGGGTCAGTTGGAGTCTGCTAACTTTTGCCATGGAACATTATATAAGATTATATTTTTTTGGCAAAATGACACTATGCAGGCAGCTGTGAGCATTGGAAGAAGTGCAGTGCATTTGCTGAAGTGTGGTAGTATGATGTAAAGAATGCCATTATGTGGTTTCTGGTCCCAAACACACTATGACTGATAAGTCAGACGAGGATCTGTTTGAAGAGTGTGAAGTGAACAAATTCAGACAGGCTTAGGTAAGAGCTCCCTTTCCCCATCTACTACTAGTTCCTGCCTTCTAGAACTACTTTTAACTTTTTTTCTATGTGTGTCCTCTCCCCTTAAGGGAAACATGTGAGCCCCTCCATGCATGCAGTGAGCAGGCCCCATCTCTGAAGACCTCCAACCATCAGGCACTGCCCCAAGAACTCCCTAAGGGCCATGAAAGTCAGACTGAGCCCCACGAAACAGGTGTCTGACCTCAGCCCCACCGAGTAAAAAACTGAAAATCAGGCCACAAAATTCCACCAATCACAGGCCACCCTGGCAAGCTCTGCCTCAACCCCCCAAAGGAACCATATGTAAAGACTGCCTCCAGCTCAATTCCCAATAAATCTCTTGTGTGTGGTTTGTTGTCTGGGGTGACTTTTGGTATTTCTTGGTTCCTGACTGGCAGGACACCTTGCTCTTCAAAGCAGTTGCATTTGGGAAATCTTCCTTTTTCGGAATTATAACACTTACACACCTCTCTTGCTGTATTACTTTGAAACCCACTCTGCTAAGCACTTCTAGTACATGTTTCCATCAGCTCCACATCTGCATCTTAGCCCCTGCCACTATTTGAATCTTCAGTGAAAAATAATCAAGAATATATCTAGAATCTATATAAACCTGTGCCTTGCACAGTCTTCCTTATTTTGGTCAATGTTTTGTTCAAGGCAAAGTTTTTTTATTCAACTGTCAGGTTTCATCTGTAAAGTATGCTCCCGAATACTCAGCCACTGTTGCCCCCTGATATCAATGGAACCACCATTTTGACTAGTCCGTTATTTTTCTCCTGAGTATATCAATGCACTGAGAATATCTTTATGCCATGTAAACCGCAACGTGGTTTCACTGAGGTCCTATGGGTCTGCACACACTCAGCTAGCTATTCCCTATGGTCTCTGAAGCTCTGAGTGACTTAACTCCAATTTCTTTCATCTTACTATATTTGATATTTCACTTCCTGACTGAGCTCATGATAGGTTGACACTTCTGTTTCCCTAACATGCCAGGCTAGGTCTTGCATGAGATGCCTTCTTTGTGATGCCTTTTCTCTGGCTCTAAATAGGAATAGCTTTTAAAACTTGTTTCTTCATTCAAGTTTCAGCTCAAATATCACCTTCCTTTAAAGGACTCATATGACCATGTTATCATTTAACATCTTTAAGAACCTGTTAGCTACTATATTACATATTATACTGTTGTTTTCTGTTATTGTATTTGTTGCTGTTACTATTTCTTTGCTTTCTTGAGTTTTACCTTCACTGTAATATAAACTCCTTGTTATTTATTACTTCATTCTTTTCACTTTGAACTGTGTATTGGCACAAAATTGCATTGAGGGGGTCTTCTATAAATATGAGCTACACGATGAAAACTGCAAGCCATCTTTTCAACTAAACATTGGAGACATATTATCTTGAATTTTACTGTCCAGTACACAAACCATCAACCATATGTTGCTGTTTAATCTTGACTTAAAACGGATTACATTCAAACATATCAATATATATATATTATTGTTTGAATTAATTGCATTTTAAGTGGTCACTAGCCACATGTATAGAGATAAAACATATATTATAGCCAAATTTCTATTAGACAATACTCTATTCTTGAGAATGAATGTTTGCACCATAAGAGAAGAATAGATGTTAAAGGGGGAAAAACACTCTAACCAAGATAAATTATGTGGAGTAGCTTGAAAACCATTGGGTTTTCTTTTTTATAGCACTCTTAAATTGAATAAAATTTCAGCTCTAAAGGAAGCTTAGTATGTATAAATCCTGGAGGAGGGTCTTTGAGATTTTGACCTCCCAATGTCCCTTCAGGATCTACACATAATTGTTCTTGAGATTCTAATTAAACATGCTGTGCCAGCCAATTGTTAAAGGTTTCATAAGACTGGAGAAGATGTTATCTTTGATCTCAAAAATATTTTATGACTCTTTTCACACTGTATTTAAGAACAATCCCACTTTGCAAAAACCTTTACTGAAAGACTTCATGATGATTGATGGCTCTGAGAAAATCTGTGTAACCGAGGCCCCTATTTCAAAGTATTTACTTGTCTTTTTGAATTTACAAACAGAAAAAAAAAAATGACCTGTCCTATTTAATTTGCAAAACTTCAGAAGTGCTGCAGATTAACTTCTAACAATTGCAGTCACATTTTATTAGTTCTTTACCTCAGGGCTTACCAGATTTCTTGCAAGCTGGTGTATCTTCTAGCTCATTCTCAAGTTGTATTAGGGCAGCCTCCTTGTTTAGCAACCAGCTAGGGTTGTTTGCGATGGTCCCTGAGACAATAACTTAAAGGAATGTTTTGGCTGAGTCTGAATACAAATGTAGCCTTAGGACTTGTTTTGTTTCAGCTGAAGTCAAGTGACAAGATGGGACAGTGGTCCTGTGAGGAGAATGTAATCCGGGTTCAGAGAATTCTTCTGGGCCACATGCAGTGTGCAAGCTGAGAAAGGAACAAGAGGAAAACAGATGGATATGTTGTGCTTGGAAAAGAAGCTTTGGCTGAACTTTATAGAACAGCAAATCTGCAGGTGGGTCCTAGTTAGGAAAAGTGACTGACTGGGTGTTCAGAAGAATACAATCACATGAGAAATGGTTTCTCAAGCTGTCTTCATCTTCCCTGGATCGCAATGTCAAGAATTTTAAGCAAACAGAGTTTATATCAGTCAAGTTGACAGGAATTCGTGTATTTTAATACTCTACCTTCCTATTCATGTTAGTGTTGATGTAGATTCACATTCTTTTTTCTTTTTAAAACAAGGATAGATTTGTGTTCAAAATATAGGTCATTGTCATTATGTAAATAATTGAGAGCAGTTAATGCAGGTCAACTGAAAAACTGTGAGTTTGTGATGTTTATTGCTACAAATTGATAAGCTATAATTCCATTTTAACTTTAAGAAGTAAAATAAAATATATAATTTTTTAGCTATTCTAATTCTAGATTTGTGACTTTGTTTAAATTTTTTTTTGTTTATTTACTAATTCAAGTTACATCTCCATCACAGTCCCCTCTCTCTACCCCTCCTGGTCCTACCCTCCCACCCTCTGTCCCCTCTCTCACCTATCCTAATCCTTCCATGTTGGATACCTCCACATTTCAGCTCCCCTCAGTTCATCAGTCACATGAAGACTTGTTCCCCTAGAGTGAAGTGTCCCACTAACAGGTTACAAAGTCCATGTTCCTGTTCCTTTGGGTCTGTTGATTGTAGGATAGCTATCCTGTGCTATATGGCTAAAATCCAGTTATAAGTGAATACATGCCATGCATACCTTTCTAGGTCTGGGTTAGCTCTTTGTTTAAATTTTTCCTTCACAAAATCTGTCAATATCTCTCAGTATTAGGGTTTGAGAATCCAAGAGCAAGTCTAATGGTATCATGACAAGAGAGTGCTAAGATTTTGTACACTTGTAGATAAATTCTTAGTATACTTCTTAATGCACTTGAAGATAAAAGCATATATAAAAAGAAGACAACACTTCAGAGGTACACTTTGGTTGCTTACTTTCAAAGAAAACTACATTCTACTCCTTGGAGTGATACATTTAAATAGGTTCCTATGGTCCTCACCACATACATATTTATAGTTGATATTTGGTCAATGAGTTTTGCTCCCAAAATAGAAGATGTGTAAATTATAAGTTGAGATGCAGGAAAATGTAACAGAAAAAGGAATGGTTATACTGATGTAAAAAAGATACAAAATTCACAATTCACAAAATAACTAATTCAATCAATACATATGTTTTTCCATTTTTAGCATATTATTCTATAGGGAAGACAAAAATCTGCTTTGAAGTTATACTTTTAAACTGTTTATTTATTGTTATATGAATATCTCTATCCACCTTCTAACCCACCGACCTGAGGTATGGGAGAAAGTATATTAATAGAGACAGAAGGTGTAGACCTCTTTAGTTGTAGGTCCTTGAGGCAATTGGTCAGGATTCCAGTGTTGGACCCTATGGATCCCCCAAGGTCCTGATGCCCTGAGACCACCAGAGTCTGAGGTTCATTGCAAAATGCAAGAGGATTTTATTGAGCCCCTGCACTGGGGTTCGACTGCCTTCGGGAAGGAGTGAACTCCAAACAACAGTTACAGGCAGTTTTTAAGCACAAAAACCGCAAACAGGTGGGGAAAAAGGGGGAACAATACAGTTGGTTATGTAAACTATACTTTGGCCCTGTTAGGGTGGGGCCATTGTCTTTGGTAACAGCTGCATCTTTGTGGTTATCTAGTTCCTGAAACATAGAGTTCAATGGAATGTCCTAGGGATCAAGAGGTCAGATTCTTATGCACCAGATGAGCTGGCGGGGGGTGGGGGGGTTGGGGGGGCAGTGGTATTTTTCCACAGCCTCACACCAGCATATCAGCCAAACAGCACACACAAGAACAGGTATCAGCAGCAACCGGAACATAGCAATCAGCAGCAACAGCAGTGATGGCTACCCAGCTGCAGTTTCAGCAGCAACAATGCTGGCAGTTGCCGCATCCCTGCTTAGGGCTGCAGTCTTCAGCCAGTCCTGAGTCACAATCTTCAGCAGTGAAAGAAGCAGTAAGTCTCAGAAGAAGCAAGCTTCAGAAAAGTGTTGTCTGGAGAATTTTGAAGAAAAGCGGTGATGAGAAGTGATGGCAAACAAAAGTGCCCCTTTGTGTTTCTGGGGTTGCTATATGTGCCCTGTAAAAGTCCACACAAGGATGTTTTCTAATTGGCCAACCTCACCCCCTCCACTTGAGGTACTTCCTGTTGACCAAGATCATTTGCTCTCCAAGGAGTCTGTCCATCAAAGGATGTTTTCCAGCAAAAAGCATGCTTGCCACATGTGGCAGTTTTTGGTTGACAAAACATCACACGGTCATGCTCTTGCATTAGGATGCTTTCAAGCTCTACTCACAAGTCTGTTTTTCAATGGTGGGCAAAGCACCCCCACATCCCATACTTAAGACCAAAACAAAACAAAACAACAACAACAAAAACAAAAAAACACATTCTTTCAACATAACTGTGTTTATAAAGAAATCAGAACTTCTACCACACTGCTTCTTTATAAGAAATTTTTATTCTTATTATGTAAAGGATGTTACGTAAAGACATATACTTACTCTAGGTTACATACATATATCTGAAGATTTAGAGCTAGGATCCACAAATAAGAACATGTAGTGTTGGCATTTCTGCATCTGGGTTATCTCAGTCACTGTAATATTTTCCACCAATTACTCAAATATTTCATTTTTTCTTTACAGCCTAATGCAATGCTATAGTGTACTTTTATAATATTTTCATCATCCATTCATCTCCTGAAGGACACGTAGGTCATTTCTATTTCCTAGCTATTGTTAATAGGGCAGCAATGAACATGACTGAGCAACTATCTGCCGAATAGAAGTTGAGTACTTTGGACATATGCCAAAGAATGGTATAGCAGAGTCCTGTGGTAGACCTACTTTAGCTTCTTGGGAATCTCTACACTTATTTCCAGAGTACTTCACCAGTTTTCATTCCCATCAGGAGTGAAGAGGGATTTTCCTGTCCCCTCATCTTCACTAGCATTTGTTGTTATTTTTTTTTTTAAATCTTAAATATTCTTCCTGGGATATGATAAAATCTCAGTAAGTTTTAATTTGCATTTCTCTCATTGTTAAGGAAGTTGACACTTTAAAAGATATTTTTTTAGTGAGTTTTCCTTTTGAGTACTTTCTATTCCAATCTCTAGCCCATTTTGTAATTGAGTCATTGGTTTTCTTGATTCTTGTTTTTTGAGTTCTTTGTACATTCTTGATATTAATCCTCTATCAGAAGTATGGTTAGAAGGAACTTCTCCCACTCTGTATCGGGATTCCTCTTTATCTATTTCTTTGCTGTACTTCACTTTAACCTAACCTCATTCATCTGGATAAGAATTTTTCTAACTGCTCATCCAAGAAGCTTCTCTTTCCAGGAGACAGAGACCATTACACAAATCCAAGAAATCTCAAGATGTAGAGGAAAAACTAACTGTTGAATGTCTAACCCCAATTAATACATCTACAATAAAACCCTTACACCTACAGGCTCATGGCACATCACCAAAGAGGGGGAGGAAAGCTTATAAGAGTCAGAAGATAAGGTTTCTGCTGTCATGAATTTGAAAGGGAATTGTGGGAGATGGGAGAGTTTGGAGTGGGTGTGAGGCAAGAGGGCTAAGCAGAAATAATATACTCACCAGTGAAATTCTTCAAAATATAACACAATTTTAAAAGTATAGGTAGCTGAAGGTTGCAGTTCTAGATACAATATTTCAGAATACTTGAGCAATGATCTGGTATTAATTTACTTTGAACTGTCATATTCAAGTCTATGACAAGAAGTCCAGACAAAAATTTTATCAGTTTCCATTGTATTCAACTAGCTGTTAGATTTCCTGAGGATTTTATTTTGATACTTGCTACTTCCTCTGCTTAATCTTTCCTCCTTAAAATTTGTTCTTTAAATAAGCTTAGTTTTGAAAATATTGCTATGACATTTTATTTTATTTACAAGTCATCAGACAGAATAATTTTTTAGAAGATAGAATAGTCAACATTAATTATTTGATCTTAGAGAATATATGAACTTAAGCATGGTCAACTTCTGAAAATTGAATTGATATATAGATATTATTTTAATATCTTTCAATAATGACTTTACAAATTTGTATGCAGTACTCTTTCCAAGATGATCCCCGAGAAGGGTTATCTCAATCTCAATGTCAATAAAAACACTTCTAAGAATATAGTTTTAATTTGTTCTGATTATTATGTGATGGGAAGGCTTTTTTTCCTGGTGTTCTGTATACTTCTTATAGCTTTATAAACATCTCCATTTTTATTTTCTTCTGTGATTTTGTTGAATACATTTTATGATGCCTTTAAGTTTCCTTTCCTGTCTCTACACTTATTGTTCTGAGGTTTTTGATTTTTTAGGTGTCCCAGATTTCCTGAATGTGCTGTGTCAGTAGTTTATTTAGATTTAACCATTTTTTTAAATCAATGTATACATTTTTTCTATAGTATCCTCAATACCTAAAATTTTCTCTTCCATGTCTTGTATTCTGTAAAACTTGCCTCTAGTTTCTGTTTGAATTCCTAAAATTTTCATTTTTTAGAATTCCCTCAGTTTGTGTTGTATTTATTGATTCTATTTGCAATTTGAGGTCTTGAACAATTTTATTGATTTCCTTCCACTATTTGTTTGTATTTTCATGGGTTTCTTTAAGGAGTTTATTTATTCATTTCCTACAACTGTTTGTGTTTTCCTGGTTTTCTTTAAAGGATTTATTTATTTATCCTTTAAGGACCTCTA